>RJWT010000639.1:0-61317 GCA_004365215.1 Cuniculus paca | reverse complement strand
TCTGCAAGTATACGCATGAAATTTGAGTATTTTCTTGTAAATTATTCCTCTAAAGGGGAAAAAATTAGTAAGTGGTACAGAAAAGAGACTCTGTTCCTCCCTGGAAGACGAGATTTAACAGAATAGATCCAGGTACGGCAGGCTGAAGATGGGACCGTGCGAAGGCACAGCGTGGTAGAAGAGCACATGCTTTTTGTGCCACTTAGTGGAAAATGTATTGACATAGGGCATGGTGGTTCATGCCTGTAATCCCAGCACTAGGAAGGCAAAGGCAGGAGAATCATCATGAGCTCAAGGCCAGCCTGAGCTACACAGTGAGTTGAAGACCAGACTGAACTGCATGGTGAGACCCTGTCTCAAAAAAAAAAAAATGTACTGGGGATCCATGGCCAGGACTGCGTAGGCCTGAGTATTTTGAGATGAATGTAATCCCCACTCCATAGGAAGATCAGCTGCCACTAGAAAGGACAAGTTCCTGGCTATAAGAAGCTGCATTTTAGGTCAAAAAACCTGTGATACAAGGGACATCAGCTCCCATTCCCCACCAAACATAGAAACTAGGCAAACTAGGCAAAGGCCTGGCAGTAGCCAAACAGGTACTTGGCATCTTCTGACCAGAGGTACCTCAAGAGCAGCCTCGCTTTCCATCCACAGGCAACACAGAGACTCAGGGACAGGCTGGACAATGCCATGAGAAGCAATTTGACAAAGTCAGGAGGGGAGTGTTATGCAACACAACTGGCCCAAGTGAGTCAATGTCATGAAAAAATGAAGGACAGTGCTGGGTTAAAGAGCCTCTGAGGGACTGACAACCAGTTAAAATGAACACTCACTGATAGGTTTTGGGTTTAAACAAAGTTATGGTAAAGAACACACAATCTGAATACAAAGTAGGTATTAGATGAGAAGAAATCTGGTGAAATAGAAAGGTAAATATCATTGAATAAAGCAGGTTACAAGATTGTGTACATTCTGTGTCATCTTGAAATACATATCCTGGAGGATTTAGTCCACTAAGATACTCATAGTGGTGATCTGTGAGTAGCAGAAACATAAAGAATTTATCCCTTTGGTTATTTGTTGTTGTTGCTGTTTGTTTGTTTTTGCATTACTAGGGATTGAACCCAGGACCTTCCCACTGAGCTACCTCCTCAGCCCTTTTTTAGTTTTAATATTGAGACAGGGTCTTGCTATGATGCTAAGTTGCCCAGGTTGGGCTTGACCTTGAGCTCCTCCTGCCTTAGCCTCCCAGAGTGCTGGGATCAAACGTGTGTGCCACCACACCTGGCTACTCTTTTGTTTTTCATTTGTCTCTGTTTTCTGAAGTGCTACACCTAGGGATACCACACTTGTCATGAGTTTAACTGAATCCTTTCCAAATTTGTATGTTGTTGTAATTAATCCCCAACATCTCAGAATGTGACCTTCATTGGAAATTGAGTTGTGGCAAGTGAAGTTAGTGAAGTTAAGATGAAATCCTATTGGGTAATGGTGGGCCTTTGTCCAGTATGACTGGTGTTCTAAAAAAAAAAAAAAAAAAAGAGGGTAACTGATACAACATTTTTACTAATAAGAAATTAGTTTTGTGAGACAGGATCTTGCTATGTAGCTTAGGCTGGCCTTTAACTAACTAGGTAGCTCAGGCTGGCCTTGAACTCTTGGCAATCCTCCTGCCGCAGCCTCCCAAGTGCTGGGATTACAGATGTGTACCACTGTGGCTGGCCTAATTACTTAAATTTAAAAGTTAAAAGAGAGAGTGTGGGACCTTGATAGGGATACCAGGAGCTTTTACCTCCCAGGGTGGCAGTTTCCATTTCCTTACTGCTCTCTTGAGCAGAGGGCCTCCCTCTCTGCTCACCCATGGATGTCATGAATCAGCCTCCTCCTGACTCATCCCTCTGGAGTCAGGCAGAGTTCTAGCTGGTCTAAACCCTCTCAGGAGGGCAGGATGCTTCCCATCTGCCTGCTTGCTGAATTCCAAACCTGGAGGCTGAGACTGGAAAAAGCACTTTCCATGAGTGACACCAAGCGTGCTGGGTGACATCCCAGCCCACGTGGGCCCTCAGAGGCCTCCGCCCAGTGAGCTCTGAGTCTATTATTATAATAAAATGCCTCACCCTCACCCACAGTCCTGAGGCTAGGCCCAGAAACCTGAGCAGAGCCAGGCCCGGCAGATCAAAATAACTTCCTGGAATAATCCAGTCTGCGGCTTGCCCAGCCCTGAGCAGCAGCCTCAGCCCAGGCCTCCTCCAAGGCCCAGGCCTCCTCCACTTCCCCCTGGCTCCCCAAGAATGGGGTTATCATGTCTCACATACTGAAATGCAATCAGCTGGAACAATCAACGGAAGCGTGGAGCTTTCTCCACAGAGGAGCCAAACAGGGACTCTGCTTATCAAAGGGACAAGATTTACTCAGTTGCTACAAACTTCCAAAGACTTCCTTTTGCAAAAGAAAGGCCGGGAGGAAGGTCATGTCCTCCAGCCTCCACCATTGAGCCAGGAGCTCCATCTGCTTTACTTCAGGCCAGTCAGGTGACCCTTCCTCCATCAGCTGCCCCGGGGAAAGCTCTGCAGTCTCAGAGGGAACCCAGAGGAAGACACAGCCAGCTTCAGGACCATGCACAGCGGGTGACCATGATGGAGTCTGCTCGTGCACCTGTCTGTCCACCTGGAAGGATCAAGGAAGGAATAGGCGGGAGGTAGAGGAAAGGGAGGGGAAGGGAAGGAAGGGAAAAGGGGAAGCACGGAGGGAGAGGAAGGAAAGGGCAGAAAACCACAGGAAAGAGGAGGGAAGGGTAGAGGTGGGGCTCCCCACCGTTCCTCACTGTGAACTCTGTATTGAGCCGCGCCAAGCCCCACACCTTCAAAGGCCCTGCTGGCCTGGGCCTTCCTCTTCTCCCTACTACATCTAATGAGACTTCCTCAGTTCTTATCATCATGCCGTGTGCCTGCCTCAAACCCTTCCCTGTCTCACCCTTCCCTCCAGAGTAGGATGAGAAGTAGTGAGGCTCTGGGCCGTCATGTCCCATCCTGGGTCCTTGCCCAGTCACTCCCTTCACCTAGGGTCTCTTCTTCTCTGTTCCCTAAATGGTCTGGATTCACACACTAATCTCTGGATAATTGGCCCACATTTACCCTGTAGCATCCAGGTAAGCAGATATCTCAGGCCTGGATGTGACCACCAGGGCCACACCCTAATCAGGACCATCCAGTCCCTCGGAGGCATGCCAGGTGTCACAGTTCCTGTGGGCTGGCCATGGACCATGCCGCGCACAAGTCACGCCTATGAGCAAAGCACCTGCACACAGGCCTCCCACTTCCTCTCCAGAGGATCCGATGAAAGGGGACAGGTGGGAGTTTAGATGCCACCCTCCAAGGAAGCGACTTCCCCCGTCAGATGGGAAGACTCTGCCAGGCTCTAAGGATAATGGGAACCTGATGCCTGCCCATCAGGTGATGATGAGCGATGACTTTTAAGAATAGCACAGAGCCTCTGTCCACCTCCCAGAGGACACACCACTCCAGACTCAGAAGAGTATCAAAGGGAGCTGGGTCTTCCTCAAGAAGTATAGGACCCACTTTTGATAGTTTCTATTCAGGAGGGGTTCCCTGGGCTGCCTGATATGAGAAGCCCAGGTAGAAAGGACAAATAACTGGCATAAACTTATTGATACATAGCTAATAAGGAAGGCTGTTTCCAGTTAAATACAGATGCAGCCTCAGAATTTTTTGATGGGGTGGGGGGGCATGCTGGAGATTAAACTCAGGACCTTCATACTGAGCTACATCCTCAGCTTTTTCTTTTTTCTTTTTAAAATAGAGTCTCACAGAGTTGCATAAGCCATCAACTTCCAATCCTCCCGCTTCAGCCTCCCAGAGTGCAGAATCTTTGTACCACAAGTCAAGCAGAGTCTCATGGAAGCAAAAGCCTTTGTGCTATCCATGCTTTTGCTGAGGAGGACTCCATCTATGTCAGCCCTCAAGTAAAGTGATTGATGCTCCAGCAAGCTGGGTCCTCTCTGAGTGTGACACCTCAAGGCACCCGCTTGTTCTGACACCCAGGATTTGCTGGTTGTCTCTGCCCTGTCTGGTACTGCCCCCGAGCAGTAGGCTTGAGTGTGGAAATAATATATCTGGCAACCTCCTCTAGATGGGCCCAGCAAGTTTCTAGTTTCAGGTAACTAGAAGTCAGTGCAGCAGGGCTGGTGAAGGTATTGCTCAGCTAGGCTTTGGACCACAGGTGCCCTTGTTTCCTATCTGCCCTCTCAGTCCCACCAGCCACAGTCAGGCTATATTACTCGGCATCTGTGTAAGGGTGAGCCGATGAAGACAAGGGCTATCTCCCATGCATCACCCTCATTCTTAAGACCTCTCATTCCCAGAAGTCCCAGGCACACTTCAATTTGGATCCCATCCATCTGTAAGATGAGGAGCCAAAGCAGAAACTAATCACTGCAAGAGAAAGAGAACTGAGCAACTGGCTTAAAGCCCCCAAGAGGGGCTCATTAAAACCAAAGAAGGCAGGGAGAAGCACCACTGTTGATAGACAACAGCACACATGAACTTTGCCCATGATTTAAGGGAATTCATAGACCCCCTGCAGTCTCTCTATAGACCATCCCTTAGAATCTCCTGAGGAACTAGTGGCAGACACTGTGTCAACAGTAGGGACCACAAACATGGAGAAGCAGACATCCCATGATGGGACCAGTGAATTTTATAGAAGCAGACTATATAAAGATCATCATAGCAAGAATGAAGAGCAGGTGCAGAAGGTAAGCAGTCTGAGAAGATATGAGAACTGAGTTGGTTGGAAGGGTGGACGAGATTTCAGGAGAAAGAAAAGCAGGAAAAACAGATAGTCCATGTCTAGAAAAAGCCCAGAGTTTTTCACATGACAACAGTTTGCAGCTGTGGTCACAGCTAAGCCACTGGCCAGCCCACTGCTGTATTTGTGTTGAGTCCTTTTGATGACAGCATGAATTTTGAGAACAAAGCTCCAGGCTGTGGATGTGTAACTGGAACCCAGCCACAAAAATAGCTTCTCTTTACACACATGCAGAGGGGCTGATCGCTTGGCTTTGAAAAGAGCTTTGTCATTTATACGACTTAGAGAATTCCTCAAAAGCCACAAATCAGGTGAAAATCTGAACGTTTCTGTTTGGTTAGATCCATCATGTGTAATACTGTTCTAGTCATTTGTGACTTTCCTGATTAACGTTTCCTTCTTGTTGAAAAATCTAATGTCTTTTGAAGCTGTTTTGAGATACAGGTACAACAGAGAATGATTTATCATATTAGAAGGTTAGAGATCTTATAATAACGTTAAAAGAGAGATTAGGAGACCATATGTGAATCTTGAGAGGGTAAAGTTTTCCATAAAAAGATAAGTACACATAATCACTTAAGTCTGGAAATGTCCCTGAGAGGGTACAGCTAGCTTGTGCCTTAATTCAGTCACTCAATTCAATTTTGTACTCGCAGAGGTCAATACAAAATCACAAGGAGCTATAGGTTCATAACAGGTAATGTGGAGAAATTAAGATAATTTGTTATGTGTATTTTAATATATTTGTTAATAAATGAATACACAAATAGTTACACATAAATTCTTTTACCTATATAAAATAAATCACATTCATCTATAACTTTGTTTCTTCCTTATACTTTTTAAAAGATATTTGTAATTAATTACTTCAATACATTATATTTTATTTAACACTGTCTTGTGTACGTTCTATCACTTTTAATTATCTTATAATACATTACAGAACTAGATTCTATGGCAAAGTAATCATTGTCGTATTATTGGATGTTAATTTTTTATTCTCATAATCCTACTTAAATGCTTCACTGTAAGCATAACTTTCTCTTAATTTGAACTATTTAATTCTCAGGAATAGAATAGTAGGGTAAAAGTATAGCATGTTAAGTTTCTTGGTGACAATTACTAAATTCTCTACCAGAATAATCAAACAAATTTGCACTTCCACCAGGAATATCTGGATTTCCCTAGCTATCTGTAGGAGAAGCACTTTGTTTGTATCACTTTTTTTCACTGATAGTTTCAACAATGTTATTATAATGGGGCTTGATATTTACATTACTTTGTTTCATTACAAATGAGTAATGAAGGTTGACTTCCTCTAATATTCATTGAATTCATTTATTCATTCTTATTTTCGCTTCTGTGAAGTGCAAGCTTTCCTCATCATTTACAATTTTGAGGATTTTTATATGCTTAAGAGATTTGGCAGTTTTTATATGTTTTCCACATTGAATCTCTGAATTTATCACTGTCGTATTAACTTTTTACACATTGTTGTTAACTACTGCTTATTGTTACCATATGTACCAAGCTCTGTGCTGAGTAACTTCATTATAGCAACCAGATAAGGGATTACTGTTATTCCCATTTCTCAGTAGAGGAAAATAAAGGCTTCACCACTTACACATTTTGGCCAACATCACAAGACTGAAAGTGTCAGACCTGCATTGCGGTTGCATCCTGCCCTGTGGTCCTTCCTCATAAGAATTCTAGAATTGTTTGTACAGCTTCTTTCTATCCTACTATATATATCTCATGAACCAGGGTTTAATGACACAGGCTTTTAAGTCTAGGTAGCCACGTGTGCTCATATTGCTTTACATTTTTGTTTCTCAGTCATCATAATTAAAACACTGAGCCTGCCTTTGTTGATCTCACTTGACATGGTATTTCAGTAAGCCTCACCTATGCATTCTCATTTTTGTATAGAGATAGTCTGATAGTCTTGGTGTCACATAAAAGTAGACTACCACTTTGGACTGGAAACCTTTTTGTCACATGGAGAGTTTTATTTTAGAGAGATTTTTCATAATTCAACTTATCCATCTTAATTTTAAAATTAGCATGAACAATATGATTTTCCAAGTAAGAGAAGAAAAATGAAGGCTTAAACAGTTGTGCTTTGGTCAAGAGTAGAAGTGAGACAAATGTGAAGACTCAGAGCCTCTCTTCCCTTGATACCATGCTCTGTGGCTGCTGCCAAGTGCCAGACATAACAAGCCATGTGACTATTACAAAGTTGTACCCTGCAGCATAGCCATCCACCCGCTGATATTCTCTGGGACCAGTCCAGATGCCCCACCCTTCTTGACATCTGAGTTTTCTCTGTTGTTTACCTCCTGTCAAATTCAGACACAAATACTGAGACTCTGGCTTAGGTTTGTTATTCTCACTGGAACTGTGTCATCTAACCCCAACCAGGCCAGCAACTGCACTCTTGCCACATGAGTGTCCTGGTGAGCTGCCCGCATTTCAGACGCCAGCCAGGCACTCCTTTTAGATGCATTCTGTAGCCTCAGAGCTGGCAATTTAACTCACCCCAAGTTGTGAGAACAAAGCTGTGTCTGCTATGTTTCCGAGGTGACCAAAGGTATTGTCACCCTGGGATACAGATTGTTGAGTGTCCAAATCTGCAGCTCTGGCTGTTGTCCTTTGGACAATTCTGTTTACAAAGGTGCTTATCAAAGAATCAACTCCCACAGTCCTGAACAAGAGACTAGCTCCTTGACAGCTGGCTCATTCCCCCCTGCTGTGGAGGAGGTGAGAAGGGTCACTAAGCAGTCTTCCTGGTTGTACAAGATGCTGGCTGCCTCTGGACACAGCTGGCCACTGTCTGTCTGTATCTGCAGAGCAGGGCCCCAGCACACACAGTGGTCAAGCTTTTCTTTCCTGCTCTCATAGACCTTGAGTTTGAGCCTGGCTGTCATTTCAGACTTCCTACTTTTCCCGAGCTCTTGCATCAGCTGATTTACAGGCCTCTTGCACTCATCTCTTTGCTTTTATTGCTGCTGGCAACTCCCTGGCCATCCATGTTGGTCATTTCCACTGCAAGCCTATTTATTTTTCAGTGGTACATGCATGTGTTGAGCTCTGGGCAATTTCACTTTGTCTACCTACCTGGTTCTACAGCCAGCCCCTGCTGGGACCCTCTATCAATGTTTTGTGTGTGTGACTTTTTTTTTTTCCTTTACCTATATTTTATTCTGTGTCTCTTAAGATACCTAGTGCATCCAATATGTGATAGTCATAATCTCTGACTTTTATCATAATGATGAGTCAGTGGTTTGGAATGTGTGAATCAGGCTGTGTCAGCTTCCTGGGGCCACCATAAAAGAGCACCAGAATCTGGGGGCAGAGTTTAAAACAACGGATATTATCTCTCACAGATCTGGGGTCCAGATGTCTGAAATCAAGATCTTGGCAGAACCATGATCCCCTTAAAACCTCCAGGAGAGAAACTTTGCTTGCCTCTTGTAGTTTCTGGCAGCCCCGGGTGCTACATACTGCCTGAAGTGACCTCACTCCAACTCTGCTTCCACTGTCACCTGTGATTGCCCTGTGTTTCTGTGGCTTCTCCTCAGCATACAAGGACAGCAGGCCTTTCGGATTAAGGCTGACCCTAATCACCTCATCTTAACTTACATCTGCAAATACCCTTTATAATGTCACAGTCATGGATAACAGGAGTTAGGACTTCAGCATATCTTTTAGGGGCCCATAATTCAACTCATAACAGGTAGAGGTTGTCATTGGTCTCTTTGTCTTTGTCTTCCTCATTTGCTTCATTCTGCATTCTGTCTCTAGCCTCACTGGAACCTGTTCTGTTCCTAGTTTCATCCCCTGTTCCTCAGTTCCATTCAAATCTACACCAGCATCTGGTGAAAGTGGAATTGGTATCAGCTCAGGTGGAGATGAGATTTGGTTCAAGCTAAAAGAATGAAACACTGATGATGGAGCCTCCTGCCCCAGTGTGGGGTTGTGCAGAAGACAGTGGTTGGCCCTCAAGGTCATTTAAGGGAGACATTTGCTTTGTTTCCTAATGCAAAGGCCAACACTTCTACTAGAATACCTTAAAGCTCTCTAGGATCTGAGCCTGACCTCCTCCCTGGGTCTCCCTCTGCCCCCAGAGCAGCACCTCTCCTTATACCTGCTCACTCCTTTGGGGTAGAACAAATCATTGTGGTCAGGGAGAAGAGATCCCAGCAGAGGTTTTCCAGATCTAGGCAACACACCCTGGTGTCCAGGTCTTGGGTTACTTCCAAACAAAGGTGGATCTGGAAGAGCCACTAATGCTCCTAGCTTTTAGTGGAAGACAAACACTGCAGACCACTATGCAGACAGGAAGCAAGAGTCTAGGCTAAGCTGTAGAACAGAAGATGTGTGTGTCCTCGGGCTCTTTTCCTGCACTTGTCACCTGGGGAATGATCAGGCAAAATGATACCTCTGAGTGGCTCTCAAAATCCTCCCTAAACATTGGTCTGGGCAGCATAAGCAATCATAGGAACTGACACGCCTTGTCTAGACCAGGAAGGTCAAACATCCTTCCTATTCTGATCTGAGCTGCCTTGACCTCTTTTGCTGATCTGATCAACAGACCCACCATCCTTTCTGGCTTGTAGCAAGTGGGGCTCAAGACAAAGAAGAGAGGACCCAAGGACACACTGTGAGGAGCATGCGAACTTTCCTGCATATTTTCTCTTCAGCCTCCCACTTTCCTGTCAGTCTTGCAGCCCTTTCCCTTCCCTAGAGTCTCACAAAGAGTTCAGATGTTTCATCAACCTGCATTTGGGGTCAGGACATAACAGTCAGCTCCAGTGTCCACCTCTATTCCCAGAGTGCCCAAAGGTCAACCTTTGGGATTCTGGGAAACAGCTGCTAAGACAGGGAAGGTGGACACAGGGTCTTCCCACTCTGTGAATGAAGACTGTGAAAGGATGCATGGGAAAGGGCAGGGCTGGGCAAAGAGAGCTACAGCAGAACTTCAGGCCTGACAAGGCTGGGGTGTCCTGCAGCAAAGGTTGCCAGGGGAGGAATCGCGTTGGGCAGGGATGCTCTACTGCTGTACACCTGAACCTGTCACCACAGACACTAAGGAGCATCCAGGAAGAGCAAGGCCTCTGGCAGAAGCTGAGGTAGGCTGGAAGGAAAATGTGGTAACCCTGGCACCACAGTCTAGATACTTTGGAGTGTGCACAATGTGATCAAAAATCACTATGGATGTTTAACTTTTTCAAAATAATGTAAAGTATGATCTCCCTCAAAATACTCCCCCATTCAAAACACACTTATTCCATCATTCTTGCCACTTTCTGAAGCAGTTCTAGAAGTCCTTTTTCCTGAGTGTCTTTAGTTGTGTTGTCATGGCTACCTTCATGTCCTGAAGTGATTCAAAACATCTACCTTTCATGGTTATTTTGACTTTGAGGAAGAGCCAGAAGTAGCATGGTGCCAGAATGGTGAATAAGGTGGATAAAGACACAAGGTAATATTTCTTGTTTGACAGAAATTTTTGTAAACAGTTGATCAATAAGCAGTGATCAAACAAAGTGAATATTTAAATTTTAAAAATTATTACAGTAGAAGACACGTTGCCATTATGCCCCTCAGAATATCCCTCCTCTCTTCAAACACAGTTGGTCCATTGCTCTTAGCAATGTGTCTTTTACTGTAATTAATTTTTTTTTAAAAATTTAAACAGTCACTGTATTTCTCAATCACCATGTGCGTGTATGCAAGTGTGCCACACACCTTCTTGTTGCCTTATTGAGGTTTTTTTCTAAAAAGAAATCATCTCTTCCTCTCATTGCCTGACCATATCAAGAGTCACACACCACCAGCTCTCTCTCCTTGGTGTCACTGCAGCTGGCACCTTGTCTGCACCACTTCTGCTTCAAAGGAAACTAAACTCAACCCTGAGCTGTACAGGAGTGAGAGTATCCTATCTCTGCCTGAGCACAGGGGCTCCTCCCTAGTGGACAGAAGCCCCTGCATCAGCCCAGAGGATGGAAAGAAGAGAGTGGTGATCCTGGGTACCGCTTTCACATGCCATGTAACAGAAATTGGTGCCAGGGGGATGGGGCAGATCTGCAGGCCTTGGCTGCCTTCCAGGACCAAAGAGGATGGGACTGCGCAGACTGCTGGGCCCTCACTCATCCCCTTCCAGTCTCTGATTGTCCTGTGGCTCCAGCTCAGGTCTCCTCATATCAAATCCCAAGGACAGGGAGAGACTTGATGAATTAGCTCAATTGCTCCTTGGCTGTACTGTCCAGTGCCCAGGACTCAGCAGTGTGTTAAAACAAATCACATCAAATCATCCCTTACAATGTCAGCAGATGGGCAGACTAAAAATGGAGGTGGAAGGGCAGAAAGAAAAAGCTACTCCCTGGAAGTGATGCCCCACCTACATTTCCTTTTCTGGAAACAGTGAAGAACAAAGAACAACATGTGATCAAAATATACAATGAATGTTTACATTTTTGAAAATGGAATAGGTGTGTTTAAAGAGAGAAGTATGTTGAAAGGGATTAATGGCAATGTGTCCTTTACTGTAATAATTTTTAAAATGTAAACATTCACCAGAATTTTCAACCACACCTCACAGGTGTAGATGGCCCCATTTGAATTCAAAATACCTGAAATGCTTGCTTTCCAGTGAAGACGATACAACAGGCAACTTTTTAAAAACTTATTTCTTCCCATATGAACTCCTGAACCAGTTCTCTGTCTGTTGTGCACCTACCAGAACTGTACAAAAAGCAGCTTCTAGAGTCCAGAGTTTCTTGAGAGGACAGTGACAGGAACGGAGGTCTGTGCCACATGGCAGAGTGTGGCAGGAGCCCACCACCCCTTACAGAGATGCTTCTAATGGGCAAAGGTCTGATTGCTGCAGTATGGGCATGTCTTTATTTTATGAATGTTAAAACACTAGAAACTCATAACACAGCCAAGCAGTTATGAGCTCAAAAGCTTTGTGAGAGATTTTCTCTGAGGACTCGTTAATGTGGTCTGTTAATAGAGTACTCCTGAATTGGAATCCTTAACTGGAGCTTTCAAATGGGGGCTAGGAAGCATGTGGCTGCATGTAGTGAAGCAACTTGGCCTGTGTACCCGCCTCTGTCTGCAGTGACCAGGGGAAGGATGAGGCAGAGAGGAGGATGACAATGCGAAGTTTGGCAAAAGTATTTTGGCATTAAAAACACAAAAAGGGTCAGGTGGCACCAGGTGCGGAGAGAAGTTTAATGGCTTGAAAGTCACATTTGGACTGCCAGGATCCATGGGGTTGCCTCCAAGCCCTACCATTCACTTGGATAAATCCCATAAACTGACCTGACCATTAATACCAGTGCTGCCCATTCCTGGGCAGCAATTCCCAAAATGCACAGGCAGCACTTGTTGAGCTGTCCCTCATCCCTATTGTCTTGCATACCTGAGAGTAGCCACATGGAGAGAAATTTTGCAAGGTATTTTGAAGACCAGTTGTTTGTGATTCTGCTCAAGGGTTATAATGACAAAAGGGGGCTGGGTACAGGAACGGCATGCAGGCAAGGAAATACAGTCCTAGAATACTCAGTGTAATATTGCCTTGTAAACACTTTATTAAGTGAAGAAATAGATGAATGAATAAGTGAAGGATTGAATTCTTTATCAGCATTTGCTGGCGGAGTTGAGTTTAGCAGAATTCTAGTCAGAAATTTCAAAGATGAAATTTCAGATTCCAAATGAGGAATTCCAATCCCCAGTGTTATTTTATTTTATTTTATTTTATTTTATTTTATTTTATTTTATTTTTGTGGCACCAGGGATTGAACTCATGACCTCACGCTTGCCAGGCAGGTGCTTGCAACACTGAGCTAGATCCCCGGCCCTTGTCTTTCTGAAACAGGGTCTCACTATGCCATTCAGGCTGGCCTTGAGCTCACTTTGTAGCCCAGGCTGGTCTTGAACTCACAACAATCCTCCTGTCTCAGCCTCCTGAGTGCTGGGATTACAGGCGTGTGCCACCAGGCCCGGTTCAGTGTTCCATTATTCACGCAACCTGTGGCAGCCTACTGGGAATGTACTAAATGGAAGAGCCATGAGCCTCCATAGTCCATTTAAACAACACCCCCAAAAGTTGGTGAGTATGATCCTGTCCAACCAGACCTTGTCTTCCTGAGTCTGTAGTCCCTTCTTATCCTGAAAAATGTTAGTTGGTTTTACCTGAAGATAAAGGGTTGGGGTCCTTACAAGGGTTCTTTGGTCAAACAGGATTGGGAAATACTACATTCATTTCTGTCTTGGATTCTGTAATATATACTAACACAAAAAAAATTCTAAAAAAGATCTAAAATAAAGGAGCCTACCTCACTTACTCACCATTTCTGAAATTTATTTGTCCAAAAGAAACCTTTTTGCAAAGAAACCCTTTTTCATATGTGTTAATCCCTGTGGACAGAACAATGCCCTCTGCACCGGCCATATGTCCACATCCCAATCTCCAAAGCTTGTCACTCTTCATGGGTTGTTGCTGATGAGACTAAGAACTCAGAGGCGGGCAGGTTGCCCTGGATTACACAAGGAGACCTATCAAATCACAGGAATTTAATAGAGAGCCTGAGGTCAGGGTCTGAAGAAGGCCAGGGATGTGGCTCAGTAGTGTAGTACCTGCCTGGCAAGTGCAAGATCCTGAGTTCGATACCCAGTACCACACACGCAAAAAGAGTATAAACCAGAGTCTGAAGGAGATGGAACCAGGGCAACAGAAGTTGGGCCAATGTGTTATGAAGATGAAGAAAAGGATCACCAATCAATGAATGGGGCTGGCCTCCAGGGCCTAGAAACATCAAGTAAATTCTCCCCTGAAGACTTTGAAAGGAACACAGCTCTGCTGGCACCTTGATTTTAGGCCTCCTTTTAGATTTCTGAGATCCAGAAATCTAAAGGAAGAATATAAGAGAATGTAAGAGAATGAACTTATGTTGATTTAAGCCACCAAGTTTGTGGCAAGTTGTTATGCAGCTACAGGAAACTAATACCACAAGATGTGTATTAACATCTCATTTTCAACTAACAGTAATTGGCAATTAAGGATGCTTGCTTAATTATCATGCAGCGGTATAATCAAAAAGTACAGTGAATGTTTAAATTGTAAAAATTTATTACAGTATGAACACATTGACATTAACCCCCCTCAAAATACTCCCCCTAATTTCAAACACACTTATACCATCATCCTTGCTACTTTCTGAAGTAGTTCTGGAAGATTTCTTTGAATTGATTCCAGAAGTCGCAAGGTGCTAGCTTCAGTGACTAAGTGGATGAAGACAAACTAGTGTTTTTATGAGCCTTTTTTCCATTGGATGGCACTCAGCAGCCACATTTACCATATTTCTGATCATGTCTTGTAAAAACCCTCATGAAAAAGAACTACCAAAACTGCTTCAGAAGGTGGCAAGAGCAACAGAAAATGTGTGTGTGAAGCAAGGGGAAATAGTTTGAGGGGAGTTGATGGCAATATATCTTTTACTGTAATAAATTTTTGTTTGTTTGTTTGTTTATGTTTGGGTACTGGGAATTGAACTTAGGACCTTGTACTTGCCAGGCAGGCACTGTGCCACTGAGATGTAACGCCAGCCCTGTAATGTATTTTCAAAAGCTAAACATTCGCTGTACATTTTGATCATCCTGTACACTCTGAAAGGACCAAAATACCTCTCCTGAGCACCTGTTTCCTACTTACCTTTAGCTCCTCCCAGAGCCATAGTAGCTGTGGAAGGGTTCATCCGTTCCTCGATCAGTATGTGCCATGATTGTTTTGTTCACACACAGTTATCACAGGGCAGGGGCTATGTACTGAGCTGTCTCTGTGGCAGGCCTGACACAAAGCGAGAGAAGGCTGTGCTTCGGACGGGTGCAGCTAAGTAACTGTGCATCTCCTACCAATGTAAAGGAGCCTTGGGGGCAAGTGTTACACTGTCCACTGAGGCTTCATATCATTTCTCAACACAACTAATTAAACTATAACTCTCATACTTCTTGGGTTTCTCCTTAGAATATTCTGGGAAAGGGACTGGCAAGCAGTCTGGTTTGGATGAAGTCCCTCAAGGGTTGAAGTGCTGAAATTTAATTCCCACTGGGAGATTTTAAGAGGGAAGAAACTTAATCCCCTATGGTGTTTACAGGTGAAGATTTTGGGAGGTGATTAGAATTAGATAAGGTTATTAGAGTGGAGTGCTCAAGACTGGATCCTGGTAGCTTTGTGAGGAAAGGGAGAGATGAAAGATAGACTCACAGACACATGCCAGCTCCCTGTCTCTCATCATGTGCCTCAGAGCCAGAAAAAGACATCACCAGGTCCAACTCTTTGATCTTGGACTTTTAGACCTGTGAGACTAAGTAAACCTTTTCTTCATAAAGTGTATAGCCTCACATATTCTGTTATAGTAGCAAAACATGAGCTAATACAGCAAAGTAATTTTCCAAGTTACTTTTGAGAACCAGTTCCACATCAAAGGTTGGAGCCAGAATCAATTTGACTGAGATGCTGCATTACAAGGTCTTGCTTGTATTGTTTTGGTGAAGGAAGGTTAGAAGGGTTGAAAAAAGTATAAAAAGCATGAATCCATCCTTCCAAAAGTTATGCAAGGAAAACTGGATCAAAAATGCAACTGTTGAACCAGAAGCAGTTCTTTATTTTCCTGTGGTTAGGGGTCTTTTCTACAAGAGCTCAGTAGTACTCTAGAGCTGAAACCTACAGTGTGCTTGTTTTGGGTGCAGTTGCAGTGCATTGTTCCACAGGGGACAGGTTGCCCAAAAGGCCAAGGGAAGCAGCTCACAGTTCCTCGCACAGTCCCAGTGTGCGCCTGCCTCCCTCCTATCTCAACACATTGTTCCTGTGAACACACTCTCGCCTCTGTGCATCCAGGGCTGCTGGCTTCAGGTTCAGTTCCTTCATCAGGCCTCCTGAGCTCACTAGGCAGAAACAGTCTTTTCTTCCCTAGCACACCAGTCACTCCCTTACCTGCCCCTATCTAGTGGTTGTTCCCCATGTCCAGAGGCAGCATTTCCCAGTAAGGTCACATTCTGAGGTACTGAAGCTTAGGATTTCAACATCTGAGTTTGGCAAGGGAATACATTTCAACCATTACACTTAGTAACAGAACTACCATTTTCATCAAGGTGGCAATGTGACCAGTCAAAAATACTTCTTAAGATTCAGTTCTGACAAATGAGATATAAATAAAACTCTACTGTGTGGGACTAATGGAAAAACTTGTGTAGTTCTTCACCCTCTCCTTTTCTTCCTTTTGGAACATGGATATGATGCAAGAGATACAGCAGCCATTTTGCTACATTACAATGAGTATAAAATGGAGGAGGAAGAAGTCGGAAGAAATCTGAGTCCATGATCATGTGTTTAAACTACTACACTATCTCTAGACTGACTCTTTTTCACTGAAGAAAAACGAACTTCCTGGATTTAAGACTGGTTTTTGATCAGGAACAATTTCCCACCCACAGTGAACCTTTGGCAGTTCATGGACACATTTTTGGATATCACAACTGGGGAGAGTCTTGCTAGTACTTGGTGGGGAGAAGTGAAGGATGCTTCTTAATGCTCTGTAATACACAGGGTGACCCATAACAGAGGACTGTGCACCCAAAATGACAGGAACTGGTAGCTTCCAGGAACCACATCACACTTTCTCCTCTCTTCTCCAACCATCCAGCCCCTCCTTTATGTTCTGTGCCCTCCTTTTTGCTGACCAGGGCTCTTTGCTCCTCCTCCATAAGGACATAACCAAACATAAAGCTCCTGGTCTCTTGAATTCCTGATTCCTAATTTCAAACTACCAGAAGAAAACTACCTTGTAGTTCTAAGTCCAAACCCCTAATTTGTGGAATAAAGAATGTGATTGTCCCATGTTCAGTCAGGATCCAAATTAACTTTGCAAGCCTTGATAAGACTGTCGTGTCCCTGGCTTAGGACATGGCAGCAGAGGCCAGGAGAAGAAAGTTGTCTACATATGGGGTCACTGACGGAGAAGACTGTCTAGAGGCTGTGTCCTTCAAGATGGGACACACGGTCTCAATTTTCATCTTTCCTAGCACCTGGGGCAGTGCCCTATAAACAGTAGATACTCAGTGAACAAATAAAGAGTGGATAAGAGGACAGGAAAATAGCAAAATGCTCTGTGATTAAGGGCCTGTGTCCCTGCAGTATTTAATTAGGAGTTGCAGGGCACTGGGTTGGTTAGGAAAGACCCTGTCCCTCTCAACCTGCACAGATTCATCTCAGAAGTAGTATGTGGGAAATACCCTCCACCCACACCTGTGCCAGGCATACTTACTGAGTATTTTTTCCCTGGGTTTCCAGAATACTGCAGCTGTCAAACTTGTTTCAGATTAACATTTAGACTCCTTGCTTTAAATTTAAAGTTCTTTACCTAGAAAGATGTCAGAGGTTGAACAAAAATGTATGGAGCATATTATTTAAAAACAGCTAAGTTTATATTGTTTAAAGATAAATATATCTGATGCTCTCCAACTTTTTGGATACAATGAATAATTTGTAATTCCTTCTGTATATTCCCACCAGCCCCCTTCCACCCACTTATTTGGGGTTAAGACTCTTCCTCCATATTCCTTAAAGTCATTCTCCTATACCACTCCACATGTGTCTGTTTGTCCAATTCTCAGGGCTCTGCCAATTAACTGACTAGAGAAACTGGTTCAAGGGTGTTTCCAGCTGGGAATGATTTCCTTTTCTAGTCTGGAGCATGGTCTGTGTTTTACCAGGAGTCTTGGAATGACATAATCTCAGGACTGAGAGAAGGCAAAGGTCTCCTTCATTGATGCTAGTCAGTGGGGAAGAAAAGTCTGATTGACAGGACTCTCTAGGACTACAAACCTTAATAATAATCCCCATGTGTTAAGGAGCTACAGGTGTTTGATACCAGATACTGTGATGTACACTTCACAAACATTGTCACAGCTGCCACTGTTCCTGTAGGCTCTCCCCGTCCCCCATCAGGCATCCCAAAGAAATCCATAGAGAGCCTCCCCCAGCATTTTTATATCCTTCTGCAGTCCCATAGGTGTCCATCAGATTCAAAACTCAAGGGCAGGCCAGGAGTAGCAGCAAATGCTTGTAATTCCAGCACTCTGGAAGGTTGAGGCTCTCAAGTTTGATCCCAACCTGGGCAATTAGCAAATAAAACAAAACAAAACCAAACCAAAAACAAAACCCTCTAGGTCAACCCAGATTCCCTCTCTTTGCTTTTCCTAGAACTGAGAAACAATTTTTGCAAATCATAAGTGCATTAATGTTAAATCTAGGCATTATGGTAACTATTGTTGATTTTGTAATGCTTTGAAGTCCTGTATCACTTACACTGGTTTGTTTTGATTGGTTTTATTCTGTTTTATCCTCTTTAAAATAAAAAAATAAAATCAAAATAAAATTTAGTGTTAAATATAACTATTAAATTCACTGCCAAGACAAAGCTTTGGGAAATGAAGACTCTTTTTGTAACTAAAATAAATTTCAGTTCACCTGTTTTTTTATTTCCTTATACTTTTCTATACCATCCTCTCAGTGTTTGAAAGTGAGGCACACTCACATGCCCACATTTTTTCCAAAACTCAAGTAAAAAAAATCTAAGAAGGATTTGTTAAACTGGAGTTCCTGACCCTTCCTGAACATCTTCGCCAATGGATTGGACCTGTAATTTTCTTCTAGAAGACCTCAGGTCTCTGCAAGGGGTAGATTTGGGATGGTAGGGAGGAAGATGTAGAAAGAGCTAAGGATGTATCTTTGTCTTGTCACTGGAAACCTGGCAATACTCAAAACATCTGAGGCAAGAAATGAACTAAAATCTTCAATGAGTCCAGCAGCAATAAGCTTGATAATAAAGCCTGCATATTTAATTTCAAAGCTGCCTGAGTCTGTTTGACTAAGAATGCACATGGCCCATCTATACAATTTGCATAGCAATTTGAGGAATGTGAGGATGTGAAATATTAGCAACTCTGTATAATAACTGTGGGAGATTTCTTGTTTCAGAGTTTTAAAAACTGTAATGGAGCTTAAATAAATGCTGAGGAAAACATTTCATTTGCCTTTCTTTAGGTTTTGAAAATTTTATTTTAGACCAGCAGACATCAAAATTTATAATAATGAGTGCTTTGGTCAGGAATAAAGAAAACTGCAGTTTCTGATTATAGTTACAAATGTGTTAATAGCGATCATAATTAATCATTAAGAGAAGCAGTTTTCCTTTATATGCAGAAGAGCAAACCTGCAATAAAAAAATAAAAATGAAAAAGATGTCAGTGCATGATCTTTTGTAAGGCACCAGCTCTTTAAGTGAGATTGGTGTCTGTCAGCATAGTGGGTGTGTAGATGTGGATTTTGGGGAAGTGTCTCAAGAGATGGTTTTTGCCCTCAGAGAGTCGTGGTAAAGAAAATGCTGTGTTGTCTTTAACTAGTGCTATTCAAAGCTGAGGCACTGGAGGAAAGTCAGATCCAGGCTCTATGGATTTCCTCTCTGGTTTGCAGACATGGCTCACACTTACAGGAAATGTACCCCAGACAGAAGAGAAGTTGTCCCCTTGTTAACAGTGAAACAAATGGGACTGAAAGGTGCTAAAGAGGGTGGCACACTAATGCATGAAGGAGTAAAGAAAGGGATGCAGCCAGCTAGATTCATTTCCTTTTTTGATTTTCGGGAGGCCAACTTTCATTTCCCCCAAGAACATGCGGAGTTGGCATGGGAACTCCCAGCATGGCCAGCTGTGGGTAGACGCTGGAAACATAACTCTGAGGTTTGGGGCAAAATGAGAAAAACACAAAATGCTGAAAACTTCACAGATCTGATGGCATTCTACCTTGTGGCTACACATTTTATGTGGGTGGACTGTGGATTCTGTGTCAGGGTAACAATGGAGTTAGAGGTGTGTCGGGGTGTGTGGGTGTGCTCATGCGTGTGCGTAAGAGTTGGTGTGTACACACATCTGTGTGTGGTTGTGTGGTCTGTGTTTTGTTAGCAAGAACAAAAGTCACGGAGGGCATTTGTATACCCAGTGGCTAGACAGGCAGCTTTTTTTCTTTTTCGCATGCTTGGCTATTAATGTCCAGAGGAAGTGAGTCCACATGGCTGATGACCTCATTTCCACCATTTCTCCAAAACCCTGCTAGCCACGGATGAGAAGGCTCATTCAACCAGTCATATCCTGGGGACCGGCAGGAAAGGATGGCTCAAGGAGGTCCCAGTTGCAGACCATAAAACCAGCTGCCCAGCCTCACTCCACACCTGTCCTAGGTTGCAGTTGGTCACGTCATTCTTCAGACAGTAAAATGAGGTGATAACTGCCCCCAAACATGAAGAACCGACACTTGGGGTCCAGCTGGCAGGGTGGCAGCATTAGTTCCACACAGAAACATCCAATTGTGACAGTGATAGAGGTTTTCTATGATCATGGCATGGAAATTAGTCACTCAAGATCAGTACAGTATCTATTATTGATGACGTTTGCCAAATCAGAGATAAATTGAGTGCTTTATCTTGAACCAGTGACAGTGATAAATGACTTTTATTAAATCAATAGATCAATTTAAAGCCAGTAAGTCAAGACATCTGTAGCTGTTTGTATATAGATGGCCCCCTCAAGCCTCATGTAGTCATGAAGTGGCTGAATCTAACATTTGTGATTGACTCCTTGTCTAGCGCTGGAATTGGTGGTGTGAGTTCTGCACCCGCCCAGGGGTGGAGCCGACATACAATGTAAGGTTGGAATCGGGGGCGTGTTTTCCTCTTGGTGCAGTTTGCCCTTGCCTCTTGCAGCCGCCATGAACGGCTGCCCTCTTTTTCTCTGGCTGCTTCCTTGAAGTGTTGCCCCAGTGCCATGCCACTCTGCTTTGGAGCCAGCTGATTATGGACTGAAACCACCAAGAACTGTAAGCTAAATAAACCTTTTCTTCCCTAATTTGGGGTGTCAGGTGTTTGTCTCAGCAACGAGAAAAGTAACTAAGACAACATCCAAAAGTTGATCAAAGCAATATACTACCATAGTGAGCCCACAGCTCAGCTCCCCAGGGAGTGGACACCTGAGACAGCCTGTGGATATGCAGGATGAAAGTCATATTCTCTTCTTCCCTCTTCTCATTCTTTCAATTTCTCAGAAAAGTAGAAACTCACTACAATCTGCAGTTCAATGCATACTATGTATATGCTTAAAGTGAGAAAGAGGATCGCAAAGCACAGATCATGAATGTGGAAAGCACAAGTTCTGACCACAGAAGGCCTTGGAGTTCCCTTGCTGTGGTCAGATGTGAGGGAAGTGGCAGGACCAGGATGCACTCCTGCATGTTGAGGCCAGTCTCCATTCTTGATACATACACAGACAAATACACACACACCATTCCCCACATGCAAACCCACACACGCTCACATGAAAAGGTAAGCACACACACACATAAACACACACTCTCACACACACAGACCCTCATACACTGACATGCACACACACACACAAACACAAATCACACAGATGTACACACTCATCTAAACAGACACTCTCACATACACACACACAGGCAGGCCTCCAGGGTCATTCCCTTGTTGTCCTAATCCCACCCAGCCCTTCTGCATGGCAGGCTCAGACTACATGGCGGAGACCTCGAAGGCACCATCACTTTTTCACCTGAGGATCAGGAGGGAATAGAGAACACTGGGCGAGGCTATATACAGTGGCTAGTAGGAAAAGGCACCAGATTCTGAGAATGACCTCTCTGTACAGTAAAGAGAAATCAACATTTATAGAGGATTGGTGGAGTCTAGTAAGAACACAGTGGCCTGATTATCAAGAAAGAAAAGGAAAGACAGTGATAATTGTCTTCGTTTGTTTGTTTGTTTTTGCTTGTTTTTTAAAGCTTGTATCTGGAAAGAGTAGCTCTCTGAAGTATAGGTTGTGTTTACCAAACACAAACTGCTCTGGAAACTTAAAAGCATTATAGAACTTACAGATCAAGAGAAAAGTATGGGTATTATTTTCTAAATTTCTTCTGCAAAGTCTCTTGCAAAGGGCCAATGACTGTCTCTTTGCATAGTTTATTCAGACTGACATGGGTGAGTCTCAGACTAGTGGATGGGACCCCACAGGCAGAAATGTGTGGGTTCCTATCCACCCCAAGATGACGCAAGTGAATATATCCTGGTAGAGTGGCCTGGAGAGGCCATAGGTTTCATGTTTAAAGCTGTTAACTGTACAGAATGTCAAACCCTAATCAGGCAATACTAGTGTTTTGTTGTTGTTTTCTTTCTTTCTTCCTTTCTTCCCTTTTTTTTTTGTTAGTCCATTGTGAAGGTTACACGTTTAACAAACTGAAAAACCACGCTTTTTAATTGAATATGCAATGTACTCAAATAACACTTTACACATGTGTAAATAAATAAGAAGTTGTTAAAGCACACATACCTGAACCCAAACAGCATACAGTTAAATAAAGTAAGGAAAATAAGAATTAGAGAAATTGAAGAGGAGATATATTCCTTACAGATGTTCATACATGTCAAAGTTTTGCCATAACAGCTGGAGTCATGTGGAGTCATGAAGGAAATTTAACTCGAAAGATTCTTGAGGGAGCATCATATACAGTGGGAGAGGTGTGGACTGGGGTCCAGGAGGAAGGAGAGAGGCCAAAAAGTACATTTTACATGAATCAAACTATGAGGTAAGAGGTACCAAATTCTAGCCACCAGTCAGATTTAGGACATAAGAAAGAAGATCTAGGTTGGATTTCATATGCATTTCAGGTGGGAAAAACTCTGACAGAGGGTTATAAAGATCATAACTAAGAGTGGTAGGTTTTACCTAAAGAAAACTGAGACACTGAGGCTTCAAGTAAAATAGTCCTATGATCAACAGAAGTTCTGTGGACATAGGCCAGGGGAAGGATTACCCACTGTATGAATGGAAAATGGAATCAGGTAATGGGAAGCAACTTCTCTGGCAGGACACAGGTGGGCTGATTTTTGGAGATGAAGGAGAGGAAATTCATAGATAACCCAGAAGTTATTAGTCCAGGTTTCCAGAATATAGAAGCTTGCCTGGCAATTGGGAAATACAGAAAAAATGACTATCCAAGAAAAACATAATGTGGATCTTGGACTTAGACATGTTTAACTTTAAATACTAGAAGATTTCTAAGTAGAAATTTTTAGCCAGAATAATTCATTATCATCATAACAAAGAGCATCTCAACTTGGTCTTGGATCAGGACAGTAGAATACAACAGTTTTGGACGTGCCAGTGTCCTGAACTTGAACCTTTCTATCGTGGTGGAAAGACATTGGTGCTAAAGATGTGGTTTCCATGAGAAGCTGTCCAGTAAGAGCACCTAGCCCATGAGTAGGAGATTTGTGATTATTCTGATTAAGGAGAAAAATGTCAACTAATGTATTGATGCCAATTGACAAGCAGTCACTAGTAGACTATCACAGGATTCTTGTTCCTGACCAATTGAGTACATTTTTTTAAAAAAAGAAGTTATTAATATTACTTCCTCTTCTTTTCATTTTGTAATAACTTTGGAGGGAATAATCTCAGCTATATGAATAGTTGTGAAGATACTCTTGCCATGTTTCCTTAGTCTCTCTTACTCTTTCTTAGTCTATCCTTGTTTTTGACGACCTTCACAATTTTGAGGACAGGTATTTTGTAAAATGTCTCTCAGCTGGTTTTGTTTTGATGGTTTTCTTGTGAACAGACTGCAGTTAATGGGTTTGGAGAGGAAGACAACAGAGGTGGTATCATTCCATCACATCAGTGCAAGGACACATCCATTTATATGATTTATTACTGATGGTATTAACCTTGGTCATTGGTCTGAGGTAGTGTTTGCCAAGTTTGGCCAATGCCAAGTGAATTTTCCCCTTTCCTTCTCCACTCTCTATTCTTTGGAAGAGAGGCACTAAGTCTAGCCACCCTCAAGGGTAGAGATAGGGAGATGGGGGAAATTTGCAAGACTTCGGCTGAGGAGTATCTGTGTAACTTAATGGAAATTCTGTTCTAAGGAGTATGCGTCCCTTTCTTTCCCACCTACTTATTTATTCAATCATTTATCTCTGACAGCATGCACTTATATATCCTTATTTTACACCTTGAGTTATATATAATACAGTAGTATATTACTTATGAATCTGCCCAATTTTATACAGATTTGACAGTTGGGAGCTTGATCAGCTGTCTGATGAACCACTATCCATACGTAACTGAACGATTCCTCACTTTATGCTACTATGAGGCACTGCAGGCTAGTCCTGGTTTTTCCCAGGCCCAGTCTTAGAAAGTCATTTTTCCACAGCACCCTGGTCCCTTTCTTTGGAGAAATGAAATTAGAAACCAAGACATGAGCCCAGAATGTATTTGGTGCTGCTGGAGTGTTCCTGTTCCCACACTCTCTCAGTGGACAGAGCGAGGACACACTTGTATGTATATCATTCATGTGTATATACATGACATCCAGGCCTCTGATCCAGCAAGCCTTCCTCTACATACATGCACCTTCCCTTTCTGCCATTGAGGAAGCTGGCTCCCATCATTCACCATATTTTACTTACTTGCTTGACCCCACAACGCACAAAGTTATAGCCTTACTGAACATTTCTATCTATACTTTTAACACAGCAAATATTCATATATTAAATGTGAACACAATAAAAGTTTGGAGGAAATGTAAAGGCTCATGGAAAAAATTTGAATTCAAAAGGATTTTAATAATTGGCTAGGAAAATGAATCCAAGCAAAAATATGAATTAATATGATAAATAAGCATTTAAAAAAAAAGCAAATGACTTAAGTAGAGAATAACAGAGACCATACTTACCAGAAATTTCTATGAGAGGGAAAAGAGGTGGAGGATTTGGGTGACCACAAGCACAAGGTATGATGGCCAATGAATGGAAATAGAATATTCCAGTAAAGGCCTCTTGGCCTATGCACAGGTCAGACAACATTGCTCAGATGCAAACATTTATATTTATCCTTTAAAAGAGTGCATAGAGAGAGGGACAGAAGCCATGTAAGAGGGATAGGATCATAATCTTAAAATACTAGCGGGGATTAGATGTACTCTGTGTTGCTCCAGAGGGCAGAACTAAGACCAGGGAATAGACAGAGGAGAGGCAGATGATTTATCCCACATACTCCCAATTTGTGGAATAGCACACTTTTAGTACAATTAGAATACAGGGGAATAGAGGACAATAACAGAAGTCATACCTTACAGAAAGCTGCAAGAAAAACTAGAAAAGATAGCGCCACTCACCTGGGCTGTTCATGACAAACTTTCTGTGAAAAATGAAATAAGGAACCAAAATGAAGGAGGTCAAGGGGCAGGAAGAAGAAGGGCTGGGGGAAACTCTTAAGGATTAAGTAACACTTTAGTCCAAAGCCAACATTTTGTGCAGAAATAAAACAATTCCCACCAAAAGAGTCTCAGAGAAATGGTCAGGCAATGTTAGAGAGGTGGCTGCCAATGATCATGCACTGCAGACACACCATGTTCATAGAGATCAATAAATCCTTGGAAAGGATACCTAGGTTCTTCTGAGTTCAGAAAGCAACCAACCAGGGTGAGCTACCAGGGTGTCAAGGGAGCAAATAATAATAATTCAAGGTCGAGATGCTCAGGATGAAAAGCATGCCAAATCACACTGGCATGTGTTTGATTCAATGTGCAGTAGAGACTGCTTTTGTTCTTTTACATATATGTTTTTAATTTTTTTTTAAAAGACAATCTTAAAAACAAAAACACCAAATTGAGGCCAGAGGTCAGGAGTTCTGATGCTTCCTAGGCAGATACTCCTGTAAGTGTTACTGTCAAGTCCTTGTCCTCCCTGAGCCTCAATTTTTCAATTCATTAATAAAAAGGGATTGAACCAGGAGATTTCTATGGTTTCGTCCTGCTCCAGGGTTTTTTAAGAGAATCTGTTATTTAAGACAAGACAGTGTAAGTGCTACTTTCCTAAAATATAATTGAACCCCTTTGGAAAATGGATTGAAACACACAAAACAGCAGCCAGTATCTGACTCCCACAAGTTAGTAGTTCAAACGTGGTGAGGGGAGAAAATATGAATGGATTCAAAGTTTTTAAATAAAGGCTCTGAAACCTGTATCAGCAACAGCACTTCCCACCGGATGAACTGAAGGCAAGACCAGACACGAGGTCAGTGTGAGGTGAGAAAGGATCTGGGCACACAGCAGCCAGGACTATTTTAGTTTACACAGGGAAAGACATCCTGTGTGGGGTATTATATTCTGTGTGGGAGCCTCAGAGAACAGAGACAAGAAGAGCTACCAAGGGAGGAGAAGAAAGACAGAAAACTAAGGGCAAGTCCTGGAGCTGAATCACATGTGGGTTTAGCCCTGGGCCTAGCACCTGCTAGGCACTGGCAAATGTTAATTGATAGAAGAATTTAAAACTAATGGCAAAAGGAAAGATAGACAGATGAGGAAATGTTTCATTTGCAGAATGTAAATGAATAGATGTCCAGGGTGAGACTAGCCCAATTTCACGTAATATATGTCATTTGCAAAGATGTGTAAGGCCAATACCTGGACCAAAATTCTGAGCAGAAGATTTTAATAAAAATAAACTATGCTGAACCACAGATGGAAAGCTCCCAGTTACCAGGGAGCAGTGCAGTTACTTCTGAGAAAGAGTAGGAGCAGCCAAGGACATGAACAGAACCGTGTTGGAATCCCCACTTCCATGTGGAGGGAATTAGGCCTTGGTGCCCACAGGTTGCCTGGTCTGTTTCCTAGGTCCTTTCTGTGTCCACACAGGTCTGCATTTGTTTCTGGCATTGGACATCCATATGGCCAGACCAAGGTCACAGGAGAGGAGATATCTGTGACCTCATAGCTCCCTGCTGACCCAAAAGGTCTGGGGTTTGAGGAAGATAGTAACTTAAAGTGGAAATAAAGGCTTGGGTTTGGAAAGGTTTGATCTTCCTGTCACTTTGTCAGCAACAGGGTAACTCTGGAGCTTCTAAGGTGGATGAAGTACTGAAATGATGAAGAACCTGAAAGAGAAAAGTCATGTTCTTTTGAAACTCAATTCACAATAAAGGGAGAGCAACAGAACAAAATTTACTCTTAAATTTGGCAATTTTAATATATGTTGAAATAACTGAATAATAAAGGAATACACAGACATTGCATGCAAATAAGATAAAGGCTTTCTGGACTTTGGCACAACCAAATGAGTTCAGACACATAGCAGAGTATTACGGAGAACCTTGGGAAGCAGAGGGTGGAGGTGGACCTTTGTCAAGCACCTTCCAAGACCAGATGTACTATCCATTGGCTTCTCTAGATCTGAGGATGCTGGGAGGCCAGGAAAGGAGAATGAGTTCTAGTTTTCAGGTAAGGAACTGTAGTCTCAGAAAAGCAGGTCATTTGCTCAAGTTTCACAGCTAGTAAGCAGAGGAACAAAGACTCAATCCAAACTAGGATCCTCAGGCCACTCTTTCCACTGGTCACCATTTGCCTACATGATGGCATAGGATAGAAACTGATCTTGGAATGTGTCAGCTACTGGTGACAACAGAAAGAAGGTATATGACACAGATTTGGGAGGCATTCTGTCAGACTGTGAGGTCCTTGTCAGATTAGACTTACTTTCAGAAGAGTGTGATTTCAGCAACCATGAGTTCTCTCACTATATAACCACCTATAGCAAGACCAGCCCTAGGGTAAGGGGATGCCTCCTGTCAAACACCACAGATGCATCTGTCCACTGCAAGTCTGTGCAGGAAAGAGTCCATATCTGGCTTCTACTTGCTTCCTTTCCAGATTTTACATGGAATTCAGTGATGGAAGCCCAGGAACAAACATACAAGAAAGGTTTCCTTGGCTCTTTGTTAATTTGGTACTAAGAAAGTTATAGTCCCAACCAAGTGGAGGAAAGGAGATGCTGTTGGGTCTGTTTTCCTCTTTCCAGCTCCTTTTGTTTTTTATCCTTTCCACCTTTTCTAGTAACAACAGGGCTGCCTGTGCAATTAATTCAAAAGATAAAAAATTTATCTTCTGTAACCAGTAACTTGCTACAAGCATAGGGCTGGAGTGGAGTTAATTCTAAATGAGAATGTCATTGTTAAGAAGAGCCTTCTAGTCTGACAACACTAATATTTCTACATCAAACTAGCAAGTTCTGGAGTATAACATGGTCAAATGAAAATCTTTCGTACCATGAACCCAGGATAATTCCATACTTTGGGTTTTCAAGTCTTCTATAGGCTCCAGTTCACTGGACAGAATCTGGTCTAATTTCCAGCCTTAACCATATGACATGGGAAAAGTCACCTAACATGGTACATGGGAAAAGTCACCTAACATCTCTGTGCCTCAGTTCCAGAATTAAATTTGGAAATTCCATGACTCAGCTTTCAGAGCTCAGGCTGCAACACCTTAGTATGACCTTCTGCAGTAAACCTGAACACAGGTAATTAAATAGCTTGTTACACATCAGTATGATGAACAGATGAATACCAGTCAAGGCCCCAAAACCATTTCCTTTCTTTTCCTTAAAGACTGTGAAAGAACAATCAAAGTTCTTCAACCAAAAACTAGAAACTTTGATTTACTGTCACCGAACAAGTTGAAAAATCTTAGTAAGAGACACTTGAACCTTTTAAGTATCATCTTGTGGTAATAATGACCTCTCATGCATATTTATGCACTTAGCTTTATAATGACCACTTGAAAGGCTAGGGTTTTTTCCCCCCAGGGAATGAAGCAATGTGAAGTGTAACAAAATATTCCAAGTTCAAGGGTCTAGATATATAAAATACAAAATGTTAAAATTCCTTCCACAAGTAGAAAGTGTCTTGGTGCTTGACAAGCCCACGTACTTACAGACTTGGAGTAGGTGGGCACTTGAACAATCCTTGAAGGTCAGGAAATTCTTGCCTTGCCCCTACCAAGCATTCTTTCTGAAGAGGATGTCCCACCTTGCTGAAATGTGTGCAGTGTACCTGGGTCTAGACAGGTAACCTTTGGAGATGGATAAACTGGTTCTTGGTTAAGTACTTAGCAAAGCATTCCAAAGAGGCCTCACAGGCAATCACTTTGCAAAGCCTTTCTGTCAGCTCCTCTCAAAGTAAAATCATATGATCCCATTTCCTCAGTAAATTAATTATTTTATTTCTTTGTATGAGGCAAAACACTACTTTTATTGTTAATTAATATGCCAAAATTAGGTTATACCATTCTGGACATGTGAAATTGAATTTAGTACTTTCAAATATATTTTTAAAGGTGGCTAAAAATAAATGCCTTAATCTTCTTTTCTTATTCCAACCAAGCACAAATTTCCTTCCTATGAAACTCCATTTCTTCCTGCTGTTATAAATGATATAAATGCCATTTATTTTCCAAAGGGAGGAGGAAATAATAATGAGACCTTCAGTTCACACTTCAAAATTTAGTTGTTTAATAGTTGAAAAAAATAAAAATAAAAATACAACAAAAGAGAGGGACAATCATGCATAAGTTTTGGGACCAAATTCATTAAATGGAAGAATGAGAAGAATTCTTTATTTTTTGGATCAATGTCAGATGCTTAAGATTTTTCTTTTTCCCTAGATCAAAGTGAAGATATAATAGGAAATTCAGAAATTTCTCTTCTTATAGAAATGCAGAGATAACATGCCCATCCTAGAGAAAGACAGCATGAAAGATTCATCAGACAGTGGACACAAATGACTTCTTGATTCTCTCAGTTCTTCCTTCTCTAATGAAATTCCACCTGATACATCCACCACAGCACACTGTTAATTACTTTTCTATTTACTTAGTAGACCTTCAAGTGGAAAGTAATCTATTGCCAGGGAATTGTTTGACTCCTATGCTAAGCGGAAGGCATTCTGATTCTGTGAGGTTGGAAACAGCTGAGCTGAACTTTTATCTTATTGCCACGTCAAATTAGCACCCAGCAAATCCCAGGCACAACAACAATTTTTTTCTACCTTCTCGACAAAAGACCAATAGAGTAAAGCTGGGCGTTCTCCGGTTCTTTGCCCTGAAAATGGATAGAAAGGATTAACTGTAGAATTTACATGGGTGTGTGTGGGTGTGTGTGTGTGTGGTGTTTATGACAGATCTAACTGTAAGACCTTGGCCTTTTAAATTCATGACGTAAAATATACTTCTAAAAATGTGCCCAAACTCACAGAGCTAAATAGAAAAGTGAGTTCTATGAAATCTATATTCCATGTTGAGGACATGGTTTTATTCCTTTACACAGGGTTTTCATCAAGCAAATGTGTGACTCTGTGGCCACATCAACAAGAACCTGACCTGCTTTCATGCCAGGGTCACTTAGGGGTCAGTTCAAAGGAAAACAGAAGCAAAGAAAAGGCTCAATCCTCACAATTACTTTGGGCTTTCCAGGCACTAGGGAAGAAGTAGCAGCTGTCAAGGAGTTTCCAGCTGAAGGCAGTTATTTCAAGCAAAGAGGAAGGAGTGCAAATCTCATGACAAGGAGAGATCAGCCCCCATTTGTCTTCCCTCAAACAAGACAGCAAAGCCCTTGACTTACAGATAGATCTCTTGCTACTGAAGAGTAGTAAGCAAGGACTTCTCTCCATTTCATTATTTTGCTCTGCTTTTTATTTGTGTAGGGTTTTTTTTTCCTTCTCCCTAGTAAAACTGGTCTCTTTACAGGACATTAAAACAAGCCCAGGGAAGAGGTGCAGAGAGGAAAAAAGAGCACTAGTAAGATAAGCCAACCATTAGCATTTGCTCCCATTCCCATGCTTTGGTTAGACTTGTCTCTGTTCAAGTTATCAGGTCCACCAAGTGACTATTGTACAAACAAACCCCCTGGCATGCAGGGACCATGCCAGGTGGAAGCCTAGAGATTTGAGGGTGTCTATCTTGGCCGGCCCTGTCTCTGTTGGTTCAGGTGTGATCTCAGCTCTACTGTGGTCACCTCTGAGCCTTAGCTCTGCCTCTCTTGCAACAACATGGCACCTGCCCACTTAGGCCTTCACTTCCTTTACTTTTCAAGGTGACACCCTGTTTTAGTTATTTTTCCTGTTGCTGAGACAAAATACTCAACACCCACTAGTTAAAGGAAGAAAGGTTTCTTTAGCTCAAAGTTTGTAGAGGTTTCAGTTCATAGTTGGCTGACTCCAACACGGGATGGCATGGCAAAGGGGCATCACAGAGGAGAAACAGTTCATGGCAGGTAGAAGGCGGAAATTGCAAGTAGCAAGTCCAAGCAACCATAGCAGCTTCTTTCTGCCCCTTTTATATTCTTTCTAGGCTACTGGGTTTAGGGCGTATACCAAACCAATCAGTGAACTCATTTAGTAATCACCTACCCTTTTAATCCCAACATCACACACCCTAGATCCAGCCACCTCTGAAAACAAAATGACCATACAAGGCTTTGGGGGAGAGATCTACATACAAGCCATAACATACCCTAAGACTTTCCCTACAATCCTTACTAGCTGATATCTTTTTGAAAGATCTACAGGATCTATTGCTACATCCTGTGTCCCATATCTACTGAAAGGGAAGGAGAAACCCAGTAGCTCTCCTTCTGAGCTTCACTGACACCATGAGTCAGGTCTTCAGTCCCTTATGAAGAGTTCATTCCTCTGCTGGTTTCCTCTCCTTATCCTTTGGTGTGGTGGGGACCCTTTATTCTTTCTTGCAACTTCCCAGGTCTGGCTTTGCTCCCTACTATATAGCAAGACTCCTGTACACAGGTTCTGCCACAAGGCTATTTTTAGGTTCTTCACTATAGACTTTACATGATAGGAACATGGCCTACCAATTCCTCAAGACTCTCACACCCATGGTATTAGGGACTCTCCCCTACCCTTGACTTTGTTGATAAGGGTAGAGACTATTTTATTATGGAAGGGTTATTTCTTTGAGGGCTTAGTTTTTCTCTCTCTCCTTTTTCTCCCAATGGAAGAGTCAATTATGCATCAGAGTCTATTAATCTTATAAATAGTTATGGAGCTGAAGAGGCTGAATCGAACAGCTGAGGTTTTAAAGAAGTTGGAGTACGGGGCCATTATTATAATGAGGCTCTGTGATGTATAATCATGTCTCTGGGTGACCAGGCACAATTCTTTAAATCTGAGAAATTGTACATGACATGTAGTTGCTGTTTTAAATGTCTACCAAGCAGCATCCAGAAGGCCTGTGCTCATGATCAGTAGGCCTCAGGTCCCCTCTCGGGGGTGGCATCTACCCCCCGGTGCCAGTCTTCAGGGCCTGCATCTCTCAGGTTGCAAACCCTGCAAACCAGAAGAGCCCTGAGGATGAACTCCTCCTCATCCTCTTGTCCTCCCCACAAAGGAGCTGGGGAAAAGGATGGCCTGGATTAAGAAGAGGGTTGTGCTGCTGTCCTCTTCTACTAAGACCTATTTGTTTGTACATCTCTTAAATTTAGTTCAGTGGCATAAAAAGAATTTATCTTTCTCCCCAGATGCAACAAACAGATGCTAGAGACCAGAGACCTTGAATAGTCAATAAAAGATAAGTTATAAAATCTATAAAACTGCTGAAAGAAATAAGAATTTCAGCAAATTCTAGGCTTTTTTTTCCCAGGCTGCTCTTTTTGATCAACTATGGGGAGAGGGGTAAAGTCAGTTGTGCATAAAATTCCATCTGTTATTATAGCAAGGAATGAATGTGGTTCGAAGAGGAGCAGAGGATAGAGTGATATGTGAGTTGTGATACTGAAAAAGTAGAGATGGAGAATGGTGTTAGTGATAAAGACAAAGCTGTCATAATCAATTAGCATTTAACTTTTTGTAAAGATCTTGAAGGCGATGGGTTCTTTAGATTTTAATGTGTATCTTCAAAGTAATTTTGTAAGCTATTTAAAAGATGCCCCATTTTACAACTTTCCATAATTTGATTATACAAACCATCCACCAGTTCTTGGATATGCAAATGCAACATCAAAATGATTTTTCCCATATTTTGGTAGAACTTGATGCTAGTTGCAATGATAAGAAGTGACACAAATTGCAGCCAGGCGTGGAAGCCATTCATCTGGGTGTGGAAGCCATTCAGACTTCAAATAACTGTTGTTGAAAGTCACCCTTAATAAAAATCCAGAACCCCAAAATAGGGCAACGCCTGAGCTTTGCAGTCAAATTCCCTTGGATTCTAATCCTGAGGCCACCAGGATGCTTGCTGAGCTTGCAAATGAAACACTCAGTTCCTCAGTTTCCCCACCTGTGCAATGGAAAGAATGAGAGCGCACGGGAATGCTGTGAGGGTCAGTAACTGGAGTGAACCCTCAGCAGAACATGACCAATTCTAACACTACTAGAACCATAGCTAGCAATACAGATCTGAGTTATTCCTTTGGCAAAATTATGTTTCAAACAAGAATCAAATGAGGTGGTGAGGCTGAGATTATGCCAGTGGCTGGTGATAACCATGATGTATTTTGGTAGAGTTATCTCTGGGTAGGATCACCCTACTGTGGCAGATGGTCTGTCCATTCAACAGTTCCTTAACTCTTTCTATGGATCAGATGTGTTGAGTGCCGAGGATTTGGAGATTTAGAGTTAGAGTCATAATCTTTGATTTACAGTTCATAGTCTTATGAACTATCAGGAGGGCAAACAATTACACTATCATGAATTAGCACAGAACCACATAATGTGGGCAGTTCCACAAAGTTCTAGTTCTGCCTGATCCAGATGTCTAGTTATGCCTGAGGTAGGTCCAGAAAGTTTCACAAAAGAGATGTTTAGGTTGAGCTACAAAAAAAGGTGTAAGCTTGCTAGACAGATGAGCCAAAGAACATATTCCTGTTAAAGCAGTGGATATTCATTAGGGGCAATTTGCCCCTAGGGGACATATGATGATGTTTGGAGACATTATTTATTTCCATGACTTGGGGCTGTTACAGGCCTCTAGTAGAAACAGGCCAGCAGGGATACACAGGACAGTCCCCAAACAAACACATACCCAGCCCCTAATGTCAATCATACCCAGAAGGAGACACTTCCAACCAAGTTACCAGGAAATTACATATGGAAGAGCAGTGGGCATGAGAGTCCACAGGCTGCCTGAGAAATCCTTTGCCATCCAACATGGCTTTAAGTGCAGGTGACTGTGCAAACCCAGATCAAGTCATGAAAATTTTGCACTTTCCCAAGATGGATACACAATATCTGACACCTACAGCTTAAAGGAGACATTTTTATTTTGACTCTAGTTTCAGTAGGTTCAGTCCATGGTCATCTAGCTCCAAGGCAGAAAGGGCATGGTGGAGGAACACTATCCATGCCCATGGTCACTACTAAACAGAAACAAAAGGGAAGATCCAGGGACAAGAATATACCTTACTAGGTCATACACCCAGTGACTTGCTTCTTCCCATCAGGCCCCAGCTCTGAACAACATATCAGCTATGAATTTATTGATGGATCAATACATTGATGAGTATAATGCTCCCAGGATACAATCACCTTCCAGAAACCCCATCTCTGAATAGGAGACTCTTGGGGACATTTTAGTTCTAAACTGTAACACTGACCATTACCAGCTAAGGTTTGGTCTTGTTTTTGTTCTCCTTAAACTTTCCTTGAAATAGCTCCAATCCAGAGGAAATTAAACTCATTCCCCCATATTGGGTAGTCATAGCTTAAAGTAGCTAAAATTCCTATATTATCCTAAAAGATCAAGCAAACTTTGCTTCTTTTTATAATTCAAATAAAAAATACAGTATTCCCTACTTATCAACAGTTTCATTTTCCATGGCCCAGTTATCTACAGTCAACTATAGTCCAAAGATATTACATTAAAAAATTTAAGAAATAAACAGTTCCTAAGTTTTAAATTAGTTGTCAGTAGTATGATGAATGGGTGCACCATTGTACTCTGTCCCACCTTGGATTGGAATCGTCATCCCTCTGCCTCAACCTCTTAACAGCTGTGACTTACAGGTTCTCCAAACCTGCCTTTAAGATTCAAGGTCACAGCTCAATTCTGAGCTGCTCCCTATCAGTGCTGGGATCAGAAGAGCGGAGCGCATTTGCAGAGAGTACGCTGGACCAAGACAATAGGAGCTTCCAAAGGCTCTGATTCCCTCACTAATTAGCTGAGTGACCAGCAGAAAATCACTTCGTCTCTCTGACCCAAGAGTAAATTGGAGGGAAGGCAGCCTTTGGGTCCCAACTCTCACATTCTGTGCCTCCCGGCGGCAGTGTGAGCTTTCCTGGAAGTGGTACCTTAGTAGTGTGATCCAGGATATCAGCAGAGTACTGGTTATCTCCTGCACACCAAACAGAACAGTTACAGGCTTGAGGCACCAAGGAATTTAGCAGTAGAGAGTTTAATTTTCCACTTTCATAACTTCATTCCTTTGTGTTTTGAGAGCTGTTTTGGCCTTTTAAGAGCCCCTTATTATATAAATCAGTTGGCTCCCTTGTCAGGAAACATTTTAGCCTTCAGAGAACATTTTAGTATGGATTAACAGGAATGACATGTAGAATATGAGAGAAGTCATCTTGTTTTACAAAAGTATAGGATAAATACTGTTAATATCTTTTCAAACATATTTGTCTACCTGTTTATTTAGGTAATATACTTTCTCTGAGGTTCTAAGGTATTTCTCAAAATTGGAAATGGATTTTTTTTCATGTGTCCAAGGATTTCATACTTGAGCAAAAGGCACATGAATAGAGAGGTGTCATTGATACCATATGTCTTTTTTTTTTTTTTTGGTACTGAGAATCAAACTCATGACCTCACACTTGCCAGTCAGATGCTTACACCACTGAGCTAAATCCCCAGCCTCCTATTTTTTTGTTTTGTTTTGTTTTTTGAGATATGTGTTTTGTTTTGTTTTTGCTATGCATTTCAGGCTGGTCTTAAACTGGCTATGTAGTCCTGTCTGGCCTTAAGCAACTCACTGCAATCCTCCTGTCCCAGCCTCCCAAATGCTGGAATTACAGATGTGTGCCATCACACCCAGCAATTACCATATGTCTTTGTTCTTCTCTCCAAAATCCACAGTTACAGGGCTTCAAAATGTCATCTTTCCCAGCCTCATGATATGGAGAAAGTTTTTATTCCTTCAAATCTAATCCTTCAACTATCAATGAAAGAGTTGAAAGAGCTGACCACCACAGCTCCAACATTTTATAATGATAGGAGATGAGCCAGTGGCTGAGTTTGATTTCAAGGGTGCCTGGGAACAGATCTTCGCTCAGTACATACATGGGGGGAAGTGGTCATATAAAACTGGAAGCTGCTCATACGTATCTCTTGGTTGAAAGTGCTATTATAGCTCAGTAATAACTTTTCCATTCGAAGGTGACAATAAGGAAAGAAAAATGGCCCCAAACTGAAAGTAGTCCTATAGAAGAGAGGGATCTTAAGATCTGTGGGTGGAAATGGGTAGAGTCCTCATCAGAAGAAAAGAGGAGAAAGCCAAGTAGAGAGAATGTGAACCTTACTGGTATTTTCTGGACTTCAGAGAGCAAATCTCATGCCAACTGATACAGGAACTAACCCTTGTATACACGATCATTTTTTCCCATGGAGTTGTTTTGTAAAAGATGATTTTCTCTTTTCATCTTGACATTTGCTGTAATTATTCTTCAAGTAAGAAACACAATCATATCAGGGAAGTGTTTATAAATAGTCCTATGGCCTGAGTAGGTGGCTCTTGTGTCCTCTGTGTGTACATGAGGTCTGCCAACAACCCCACTTGCTTGGATCAGCTGGTGGGATTGTCCTGCATCCTCCAAGACTGGAGGGACCCTGAGTTCAGACATCTTTGGATAAGCCAGACCTGGGATGAGCACATGAGGTGGCAAACCCATACCCTGCAGATTCTGCATTCTTCGACCTGTGAGGTTGGAGTCATATTGATAGACTTTTGACTATATTCAGCATTAAAAAACTTAGACTTGTTATATATAAAATATTCATAAATTTGCTCAATTTCACATTTTATTGATTGTTATAGGGAAAGATGTATTCAGCAATACAAATCATACATATCATAAAAAAGATGTTTTTTTGATAATCGTTTTTTGCTGAGATACCAGACTGCATCTCATTTTTAGGGACCATCACATCAGCACAAAGCTGTGGGGGACCCTACTCATGAAGCTTAGCTTTCCCAGTCTCCTGGGCCAACAGTGAGCCTCCTCTAATGGCCCTGGCTCGCCTCTGGGTTCCTCTTTTTGGCAGCCATGTGGGACTATGCTTAATCACAGCCAAAATGTGCTGACTACATACAATATGCTGGGTGTAGCTCTAACTACTCTTCTGTGGATTCTCTCTGTTACTCCTCACAGCTCTATGATGAAGTCACCTTTTATGTCACTTTTTCAGTAAAGACATGGAGGAATTGAGGGAGGCACCTGCCATGTCTTCCCAAATTCAAACCCAGGCAATATAGATCTAGTGACCAGTCTGAATGACAACGTCAACAGTTTTCCAAGTGTGTCTGTGTCTGGGAACCCTGGGCAGGATCCTCTCAGAGGGTCTCTGTCTTATTTACTTTTCTCTTGTTGTTAAAACAAAATATCTGACACTCAAAGTAAGGGGGGAAAGGTTTATTTAGTTCACAGTTTGTAGAGGTTTCCGTTGAAAATCAGCTGATTCCAAGGCAGGGCATCACATGACAGAGGGGCAACAGCTCAGGGCAGCAGAAGATACCAAAAGCAATAGGAGAGGAGAGAGACAAACCTCTTTCTGTCCCTTATATTACATGCAGTCTACCTCCCTAGGGTGGGTGTAGCACTCACACCCATAATCCCAGCATTGAACCACAAATCAACATAAACTCTAGATTCAGCTGCCTCCAAAAAACCCACCCTGCCATGACCACATGTGGCTTTGGGGGGACATCCAGACACAAATCATAACAGTCTCCAAGGCCAAAACTCCTTCTGAATAACACTAAGATGTCACTTGTTGTTTTAACTTTCTCTCTCTCAGAAGTATATAGTGGTATCTACCCAAGGTTCCCTGGAGTGGAAATACCATCGCTTTGACAACTAATAAAATGTGTGCTAGTGTTTTGGTGTCTTAAAAAATGTCTCAGGCTTAATTCGTAATAAGGTTCATACTGATAGACACAAGGCAACTCTCTGAGGTCCTCAATAACTTAAAAGATCAAAGAAGTCCTTATGTAAAAAAGTTCAAGTCACTGTACAGAACTATCCCACCTCCAAAGCTGCTTCTGCTTTGGTTCCTATGGCCACCCAGGCTTTCCTTCTAGACACTGGAGCTGTGTTCCCAGGCCCAGTCCAGCTGCTAGAGCCCTGCACCCTTTGGCCATTTCTGGCCCATCTAACTGTGCTGAGCACTGTTTTTAGGTCCCAGCTGGTGTGTCCTCTCCAACTCCCAAAATGCATCTTCAGTGGCTGTGTCTGTGCCCTGGCTGGTTCAGCACTTACTTGATCTGGGCCAATAACATGAGTTCCCAGAGGAATCCAAAGCCTGAACTGGCCAATCACATCTGCCCTGGGAAATCTGAAGCTTGCTCAGGAATCAGACTGACAATACCAAAGTGGAGCATGTTAATGTCTCAGGTGTGGAAAGGGCAGAGTTCAATGACTCAATCTACTCTCGATTCCATGTTAGCTCCTGAGGTGGCTGGCTCAGCTTTTCTGAAGTCCTCTGAGCTGCTCCGGTAGCTGTCATATACCCTTTCATCACTTAAGGTTGTATGAAAAAAAAAAAAGAAGCTTAACTAATAAGAAAAATTTAACATACCTTCCCTGGATTCCCCATTCCATCTGCTTATGATAATGTACTAATTTACCATTGGGCCCTATAAACCAGAAAAATCACTGATTTGTGCCTGAACCTGCCATGTGTCTTTATCACTGCGTACTGGCCCCATGCCCCAAACCTGCCTCAGCAGCCATAGCAATCTGTACACTTCCTTCTTTGCCTTGCTTCGCTCACATCTTCTGCCTCACTTGAGTCATGAGATAGGGCCCAAGTGGCCTGCACTCTGAGTGGTCAGGGTTTCCTTCAAAATATTTTATTCTTTTGGCTTAAATTCTCATAAGAACTCTGAGTACCTCTCTCCCAACTGACTGCCACAAAATCTTATAGAAACTGGCTATAACATAGAAAGGGAAAGTTCCAATAAAATAAAATTGACAAACACGCACCTATGATGCAACAAGAAATATACAATAGTTGTGTGTCCTAGCTTGTGGGTTTCTTGTCTGCTGTTTGCTGCTGGGATGGGGTGCTGGAGGTGACTCTCAAAAGGATACCATTTCCTAACCCCAGAAACCTAGGAATGTGATCTTATTTGGAGAAGTGTCTTTAAAAATGTAAATGTAATTAAATTAAAGATCTTGAGAGGAGATCATCCTAGATTACCCAGGTGGGCTCCAAATTCAATTGATGGAGTGTCCTTCTTATAAGAGACACACAGAGGAGACAGAAAGAAGAGGAAGTCATGTGACAATGGAGGCAGAGATAGGAGCTGTGAGACTGTAGGCCAAGGAGTACTGTAGCTAGCAGATGAGGTAAAAAATGAGTCTCCATCAGAGCCCCTAGAGGGACCCCTTGATTCTGGGCTCCTCCCCTCCAGAACTGAGAGAGGCTTATGGGTATGGTCATTTGTCATGGCAGCCCTGGGAAGCACATGCAACAGCTCAGATGGAAATCCTGATGGCTTCAGGGCCTCCCACCTGCTAGGAACCCTCTGCTTTTAAGAGTTGCCCACAAAGTGCCCTGCTATGCTCCTAATGGCCCTGGTTGTTCATTATTGAACTCACTCTTACTCAGCACAGGGACGTACTGTTCCTAACCTTCCTCGTAGTTTCTGAAGGGAACAACCCTCCCTTGTAGGCATCTTTTGTGATGAACCCAAGTCCTCTTTGGCCCACTGCATTCTCCAACATTCTGGAATTGCTCAGTGATGCCCACAGATCTTCTCGGTCAGTGTAGCTATTTCAAACTTGCTTTTGTTTTTGGTACAATTATCATGACCTGTATGAGTTTCAGAAAGAAAAAAAAATCACAAAAAACAAAGTAGAATTTATTCTTTAAATAAACAGTAGCTGAGGGCCGGAAACACAGCCAGGCCTCACAAGCACCAGGAGCAGATGCTGATAAGTCTTTAGAGCTCAAGCAGTCACTTGACATCTTATCACACTTTCTCCCTGTTTGTATCATTTTTCTCTCTTCGTAGCCCAGCTACCCTTGTCTCTGTCAAAGAGCTAACGATGGCCACCTACATATCATCGGTTCTCACTTGCCAATTCTGGCTCAGTTTAAGCAAGCAGAAAAGAGTTAAGACATTAAAACTCTCAACTCCAAAGTTTTAGACAGAGTCTAATCAGGGACTTCTCAGATGAGACCAAAGGGAAGAAACATGTAGCACAGACATGGCAGATGGAGCCCACCAATGGGGTCATGGGTGGCCTTCTGAGAAGGCATCTGTGGGCCAGTTATGTATCACAAGTACAGAGGGACAGGATGATGATGATGTCACAAGACAAACATCACACAGGCTTCCCTGGCTTGAACCTCTGCACAAATGCTATGCATTCAATGTGGTATACAGGGCTACGTCAGTTCATGAACTTAATTCTTTCCATGATTCTGGTTACAAACTGAATTCAACCAGAGTTGAATCAAATGTCCCCATAAAGTCCACATTGAACTTAACTATTGAATTTGATTGGCTCTTGTCCAACTCAGCTTACAACCAGAATCATGGAAAGAATTAAGTTCATGAACCGAGGCACAGTTTATCCCATAAGGGTCTGTTGTGATAGAAGACTTAGTCCCCAGGATAGTGCTTTTGAAAGGTGGTAAAACCTCTGGGAGGTGGGGCCTAGTGGGAGGTCTTTAGGTCACTAGGGATGTGATCCAGAAGGGATTAAGGGATGCCAGTCTCTGCTCATGTTGATGCGACCACTTATTCTGCCAGTATTCCACCATCAACCATCTGCCATCTGCCACAGAACTGAACCAGTGCAGGCATCCTGCTCTTTAACCTCAAAAATGTGGAATCAATAACCTTTTCCCACACAGATATCCTTCCAGACACTGTATCTCACTGAAGGAACACAAAAATGATTAACACAATGCAGAAGGCCAGCTTTCAAGGGTCTTTCTTTGACCCCACACAGTGTTGTTACTCTTTTGCTTCCCTTTCCTTTGAATTATTCCCTTCTAGACTCACACATGTAAGACTGTGTGTTGGGCAAACCACCCTTTGTGTGTCCTTCTTTTTCCAACCCTACTTCCTTTCAGTATTCCTTATTGGGTTCATAATCTTTTCTTTGATTTTTCACCGAAGCACATTTGTACACAAGCCTGCTCTCCGTCCCCTCACTCCCCTTCCACAATGTCGTGTTAGAAACAGGAGCAAATGGGGGAAATATCAAGCAATGTGGTACAGCACACACCTCCACATCCGAGAAGGAAGTCAGTTCTTCATTCTCAAGAGGAAGAGACAAACTCAACGTTAAAATCTTTATGAGTGAGTGCAATTTTGTTTCCCAGAGTTTGACCATGAGGTAAGCAAAATTAAGTTAGGAAACTTAAAAACATAAATTTCTAGAAAGCTACCATGAGGAATGGGGAGAGGCAAAATAAATGAAGACTGATTTATAAATACACATGTAATTTCTTTCTGTAAAGGCATTTTTATCACTAAAGTATAATTTGATAAATTGTTAAGATAGATACAGATATAAAGAACAAAGGGTCTCATTCTAGGCAGTTGTCTAAACACATATACTTACACCCATGTTTATCCATATTCTCCTGGTATGAGCATGATGGAGGTCAGGGGGTTGCCCTGTGTTCCTCACTCACCAGAGATCAATGCCATGAGCCTCCTCAGTGTAAACTGGAAACTCCAAAGAAAACAAGGTGTTTTTGTCTTGCACACATATGTCGTGTAGTTAAACATGCAGCACAAAATTTAAAACCCGAGTTTCCAAGGAAGTGAAAGAAGCAGAACAGTTAGTGGGGAAACGCGAAGTGTTGTGCCTGTGGCAACTCAGGTGGGACCTTTGAATTTCTACTCTCTGCCACTGCTGTGCTACGGTTGGCTGCCGCTGTATAATGGAATTGGAAAGTGCCTCCCAAGCAAAGGGCAAAGCACCCTGTTAGGTGTGAAAATGAATAATGATGAACCCCAGGCTTAGTCCTGGTTGGATAAGGATAAATAAAATTAAAATTCAGAAATTTGCTTTAAATGGGTTGTTAATTGCTGTTGAGCTTTAAATATTTGAGTTTATTAATTTCTCCCTCACCCTCTGAATTATATTTCAGCAACATTCCCCTGTTATTAGGCTATTAAATCAGACATATCAAAAAGGAAGCATTTATTTATATCTTCAGAGACATGTACATCTAATTAAGATAGTGTTACTGTGCATATTTTATATTAGGCAAATGCTGCCTGTGATTTCCGTCTAATCAGCTCTGAAGGGCCCTAATAAGTGTTTGGAAGATTGACTTGGGCTGGATGAAGAGGACACCCCGCATATTTTTGAGCTGTGATTTCTTAAGAACCTTCACCTGAAGGAAATAGCTATTCCCAGACACTATAATGCTTTTCTGAAAGTTATAGAATCCAACATGGTGAGTCAGAATATTTCTGTGTTAATAAAAAGAATAAGCTAGCTAAAATTTACTTTTTTAACCTTTTAAAACTTAACTTTTAAAATTAATGTATGTTTGTGATATATAATAGTTACATTTATTTTGCTGAATTGGTGAATAGTATACATATTATATATATATATATATATATATATATATATATATATATATATGCAATTTCTTGAACTTTCTAATGTCTTTACTCCCGAACCTTACTCTCCCCCTGCCCTGATGCTAGCCAACATTTAGAGATCATCGCTTGCATTCCACAATGTCTTCCTAAATATTCATGACTCCACATGATTTTCGCAACCACCCAGGCAGGAGGCAATACTAAAAGAAATCCTATTCTGGAGCAGTTTAGCCATGTGTTCCCCCAACCAGATTGCATCCCTGTTCTTGGGCTACTTCGTGGGTCATCATCCTGAATTTCTTATTATTAACTGCATTCTTACAACTTAGACAAGCTGGATGTGAATGGATTGTGAGCTCTCTTTTCTAGCAGAACCTGACCATCTGTTTTAAACTGAAAATCTCTTTTGGCTGCGCTACATTTCTTATCTGGTGTGCTTTGGTAACAGACAATGGATTCTATCTTAAAGAATGCTCTACTCTGCCTGTGGAGCCTTTTCCATTTGTGGAAGTGACCAATGGGTTCTTCCATTTATGTCTGGGGATTTCTTGAGGCCAAGGTTTTTGAAAAGTTTTTCTGTAATATGGTAAGAAAAGTGGTGGAGAACATACGAGTTTGGCTCATATTGAAAAAAATCAGGGCTGAATCATGGTTCTAACCCTTCCTGTTCATGAGTCCTTGGGCAAAGTAGTTAATCTTGAAGTCTGTTTTCTCACCAGTAAACCCAAATTCCTACTGCAGGTCAATCATTTTATACATATTTAACCCACACTGTCTGGCATGGTTGCCGCTAGTCATACATAGCTATTTAAATTTATCAAAATTAAGTAAAATATAAAACTTCATTGTGGGAGACCCCCACACTGCTCTCTCCTGAGAAATGAAGTCCTGGCTGCAACCTGTCCCTGACTGCTCTTTCACCCTATTCACTGAGATCTGCAGAGCTGGCTATATTGAAACAAATGTCCCTTAATGGCAAAAGAACGTTATTGAGTCTGGCAGAAACACCAGTGGTCTCATTAATAGCAAAGTGGCAACATGTAGGTGAGAGTAGCCTCTGTGTTGAAGCTTGGAATAGAGGCTCGAGTAGGAAACTGTGAGGTTCCAGAGTTAAGACATAGGATAACATCACAGCTGAGGCCATTGGATTCAGAAGAAAATTATACCTTCCTGGCAGTAAAGGTGCCAGCCTTGCATACATCCAATTTTTCTGTGCATTGCTAATGGTAGGCCTCAGTGCCTGGTACTACTACAAAGTTTCTTTTCCCTATGCACTCTGGAACCCCACCTGCCTCCTTGAATGATACTAATAAAAGCCATGAGCTTTTGGAGAAGACACCTTTTGCTCCACAGAGATCACTGGGTCATCCCAGAGCTCCTCAACTGCAGAATATTCTCTGTTTCTTTTGTATCTGTGTGCTGTATTGCAGGGTGGATTAGACTGATATCCTCAGCAGGGGTTTCAAGTACTTCATTCTTCAGCAACACTAACCACATTTCAAGTGCTCAATATCCACACATAGCTAGTGGTTCTCAACTGGGCTATGAAGATAAAGAGTACTTTCCACCACAGAGAATTCTGTTAGACAACACGTTTCTACATCTAGATATCAAACAGGTCATCAGTTTTCATTTTACAAACTTTGAATGGGGCCCAACTATGTATAGACACTGTTCTAAACACAAGAGATGACTTGTGATAAGGCAATGCTCCTAATCTTAAGGAAGTGTTGTTGTTAATATTATAGTGTTTTTATTTTTAATTTCCTTACAAGCGAGGAAGTATAATACATTGCTGAAGAACATTAGTATGGAGTCAGAGCAACAGATAGAATCTGAGTTGGATGACATAGGTAAATTTACTTGCTGCCTCTGAGATTTAGCTTCTTCTCCTGCAAAATGATGTATTAATTCATTTTCCATTACTGTAATGGAATATCTGAATCTGGGCAACTTGAAAAGAGGTTCACTTAGCTCACAGTTTCACAGGCTGGAAGTTCACACAGCATGGTCCTAGTTACTTGGTTTTAGTGAAGGACTCATGGCAGTAGTGTATGCAAGAGCAAGAGATCACATGGCAAGATGACAGAGTGAGAGAAGGGGCCGGGCTCACTTTTTTGAGAACTGACTCAGTATCCTCCAAGAACTACTCTATTAATTCCTTCAAAGGCAGTGCCTCTAAATGATCTAACTGCCTCCCATTGGGCCCCATCATTTTAACATTCTACCATCTTTTAACTCTCTACCCCGGGGACCGAGCACACTCAAACCACATTCAAACCCAGATGAGTTTACTAATAGCCTTGAAGGATTGTTGCAAGATTGAATGAGGAAATAGATGTAAATGGTTTAACACAATGCCTAGCACAGTAGGTGCACAATAAATTACTGCTCTCCTTATTAAGATAAAAATCAGTTCTCTTAATTGCTAGTTTGTTCAAATAATAGGACATTTCCCTGCTGTCTGGAATTTATTACTATGTTATTAAGGCTGTATCTCAGGATGTTCCTAGAAGTAATTTGATAAAATAATACTAAAGTTATGTTTCAGGTACCATAGGAATCCGTTCTCTAATTCACATTTGGGAATTAATTGCTCAAGTAATAATCTTAATATTCTTGCTGGTATTAGTTGCAATAATTGTAGAATCTTGGACCTGAAGAGGTGTCAGAAAGAATAAAGATCTGCAGAGAAAATTCTAATAAAATTAAGGAAAGTACAACTCATGGAGGGAGAGGGATTAATTTTCTCAAAGTTGCATGGGTGGTCAGTTGCAAAATAAGGACTAGATCTCGGCCTTTTCACTACTACTTAGTGTTCTCAGCATTTCAACACATTCCCTGCTCTCTAGCTCTGTGGCAACTGCTAAATTCCCCAAAAGAAAATTACTATAAACTCTTGGTTGTTCATAAGGAGAAGAAGTGTTTTTCACACCTGGACGCCAAAGGGAGTGTTCATTCAAACTCACATGGAATTCAAACCAGACAGCTCTCTGAAGATTACTGTGTCACTGTTTGTCATGCTCCTAGACAGCCATGGTAGCCCAAGGGACCATTTACCTTGCCTTATTTTATATTATTTTATTTCAGTACTGACAATTGAACCCAGATATTTCACACTGAGTTACATACCCAGCCTGTCTTTATTTTGAGACAAGATATCGCTAATTCACTAAGTTGCTGGAGCTGGGTTTAAACTCTCAGTCTTTCTGCCTCATCCTCTCTGCATGCTAGGATTACATGCTTGCAACATCATGCCTGGCTCCTTACTTTATTTTAGTTGTATACGCTGTTATCTCCCTAGTAGTTCACATTTTCTCTCCCCAAGTCTACAAACCTAGGAGAGGAGTTGCTTTCTCCTTTTGTGTTTATTTTTTAATTGCGAGTGCCTGATACCATTCCAAAGGAGATGTCCAGAGTTGCCTCTCTGTTCTGGACACTAGATAGAAAAGACTTTCGCATTGTCACCATTTTCAGTGATACCCTCAAATTTTGATACAAACAGAATAAATGTTAAGAGAAATCACAAATGTAAATCCTTGAGTGAGAAGAAAGGAACATAATCCTGAATCATCTGAACTTTTCTAACAGAAAATAAAGTTTCATAAAAGTGATAAATTTTACTTGATGAGCAATGAGGCTGTGAATAAAGAAGTTTCTTTTTTAGTAAAGAACTTTTTGTTTTCTTGTTCTCCAGAGCCCAAAACTTTATTTTAGATTTCCATAGAAAGCACAGAGAATGAAAATTATAGTTGACACTGGGTTATTCATAGGCCACCTGGGTCTTTTTCATCTCCTGTCACCAGGGTGAGTCTCCATCCAATTATACAGTTCAGGCTGGTGAGGGATGCTGGGCTCTTTCCCTCTCTTTCGTTTCTTTTCCTCTATCAGTGGGAGAGAGGACGGAGGAAGGATAGAATAGGGAGTAAGATATTCCTCCCTTGCACTTGTGGCATTTTAGAGTCAAACAATACAGGAAGAGTAATCACCAATCAATTGAAATTAGTAATGTGTACAAACTTTGGGTAGCTATGTGTTTGATTTCTTTTTGTGAGAAACATTTTCAAAGAATTTAGTTTATGAGTAGCAGGCATCAACGTAATTTTGCCCTTGTTTGAGCCAAATAGGTAGTTATAGATCAATGGCATTGTACGAGTGATTTGAATTACACCTGAGTTTGGAAATTTTAATTTCTCAAGGCATACAGTGAGTTTTTATACTATAACTGAATCTGTAACAGCAAGCCCAGCCTCTGATTTAGACAATCATAAAGTCCTCATATTTCCTTTGGGATCTTAGGGCATTTGGTGTGGACAAAAATGTCCCAACAGGAAGAGGAGGGAAGAGGAGGAAGTGTATGGAGGGTTAGATAAAGCATGGAACTGTCACATCCCTTCCCCTTCCACACACACACAGTGCCAGCAAGTCATCATAAATTCACTTTTACTATACTGTTAGCTCCTTTAGCTTCAGAGGCTTTTCTTTGGCTTACTGTACTCTGGATTTTCTGCAGGGCTTCACAAAAGTGTGGGTTGATTTCTTTTTGGATAAAAGTAACACAGTTAAACCTGGAATTGGCTCTATAGGTTTCATGGCTTGTTTGGGATTAGAGTAACTAGTGTAGAATTTCCTGCCCATCTGTGATGAATTTTAAATGAGAGATCAGAGTTAACTTGGGGAATCCCTGGGAGCCTGTGGAATAGTCTAACAAGTGAGCAAGCACACTTCTGGTGACCGTCGGAAGGGTTTGGTTCCCTCTGCACCAGTGAGCCCAGCTCATCAGCAGCCCATAGTGGAAACCCCCAGATGACCTTCAACAGCACAACCTGTCACACTACCTCCCTCATTTCACTCTTGGCTTTCTCTGTGGCTCAGCACCACTCATTTTGACTCTGTACCTTAGCTCCCACTTTTCCAAGTTACTTTAATTTATGACATGATTTGGACTCATTTGCTGGCCATGACCTTGGCCCTCACCCCAGGATATTATTTTCAGCATTTATCCTCTAGCTCTCCTCTTGCAACCACGGACAGGAGGTGTCCATCCTATCACAGTCCTACACTTCAGACCCAGCGAGAGACAAAGATAAATATTCCAGATTCCCAATCACCAATTCTCCATCAGGTCATTCCCATAAGGGAATGAATGGGGCAAAAAACTGAAATTGGCAAGGTTTGTCTGCTCTAAGTACAACTTTTACAATGACATGACAAATGCTTTTCTTCTGGCAGCACCCAAGGTCACACTGCTTGCTCTTGCAAAGAAATATGGCACTCACTCAGGTTTTAATCTTTTACAGAAACAAAATGTACACATGTAACTACTTGAAATAATGCACAAAGCTATGCCAGAGGAGTGCCTATGGCTGTGCTGAGAGCATATGTTCATACAAAATAAAGAAGGGCTTTATGTAACAGACACCTAGGGCAGTGGGTTTCAAGAAGTCCTGAAGGATATGATGGGCTGGCTGGGAAGGAAGAAATGGATGGAGACACATTCCAGTGGACAGCACCCACGCAAGCCAATGCAGAGCACACGGGGCTTGTGGACAAGCCAAAGTAGCTGAATTTCAGCACGTAATCTCTCTTTTAGGACCACAGACAATTCCGTGCATTAGGGACAGCCGTTGCCAAACACACACAGTCCCACAGGCGGGACGGATCACCCTAGAGAAAATTGTTCAAGAATGGGAAACTTTACTAATTTATGTACTTGTAAGTGAAATACTCAGAGATCAGCCACAAGAAAATTACATGTGTGATTTAACAGGTAGTAAATAAAATTTCATCAATGACAAAAATTTCTAAATAGTTCTGCTTCTTAACAAAATAGAAGTAGGAAAGTGATATTAATCCTGCTTCTGTACTCCACGAAATTACAGTATGAAGTAGAATGATTTGGGTCAGAGGCAGTCCCAAACACAGAGAATTAGGATAATTTAGCTTATGATTTAGTAGTAGAGCACTTTAAACTTTGTAAACACCTGCGAGTCTATTTAGTGATTTGCTCCTCATGTCTGCCTTGACCACACAGGCAGGGGAAGGGTTTGTTTCACCTATTTGCCAAAGAGCTAATGACACCCTCAACAGAGAGAGGCCAAAGAAGGCCAGACTTGGGCCAACCCTCTGCTGACCTATGTGACTGCTCATGTGTGCCTCCGACTCTTCCTCTTTTCCAAGGATGTTACCTCTCTTCTTTGAGAAAACTGCTGCACTGCTTCTCTCTCACTTTGACCATCTGATTCAAAGTAGCTATTAATGATATGCTCCACGAGTCTCATCCTGAGCTCAGACACTGAAGATTTTTTTCTTGGACTTTTCAGCTGGCCTCAGGCTTGGGGGAAGAGGTGGGAAATTTGGCCAAGGCATTTTTGTTATTGCTGTTTTGTTTTTCATTATAATGAAGTTGTGAGAGGTGAGGAGCAGGAACTGCTGGTGGCTATGAGTCCATCTTTGCGCAAGAAGTTTGTCTGAGAGAATAAGGACACTATGCAATAAGAAGAGAAATGAGAAAGTCTTGTTAGCATTCAAATTTCTGGTTCTAGCGGTTTTTAAGACTCAGTTGGTTCCTTGCCCTTTCCAGGGTTATTTGACATTTTTATAAATATTGATTTCCTTCCTTTCTTCCTTCTTCCCTTCCTTCTTTCCTTCCTTCCTTCCTTCCTTCCTTCCTTCCTTCCTTCCTTCCTTTTCTCTTGTTTTGCTTTCTTGGCCTTTCCAAGGTTACCTGAGACTTTTATAAATACTGGTTTTCTTTCCTTCCTTTCTTCCTTCCTTCCTTCCTTCCTTCCTTCCTTCCTTCCTTCTTTCCTTTTCTTTCTTTCTTCCCTCCCTTCTACCATTCCTTCCTTTCTTCCATGATGCCTACTTTCTTCCATTTTACTACTTAAATAAAAAGAGTTGTAAATAATATGTTCAGGCTTAAGATTATACTACAGTTATTACTCCTATACTCACAATCCATTACTTCAGTAATCCCATTTTCACATATGAAAAAAATATAGGCTCAGTGGAGTTAAATACATTGCCCCAAATCCTGCACTGAGTTGTTCACATAACTCTGATATTAGGATTCTGTATATGTAACTGATTGAAGTTTTACATACATCATCTCATTTGAACAAGCACTGTTAGCTATAATTTTAGGTAAGAAGACTGAAGTTCTGAGGCATGAGGTGACTTTCTGGTGTCAATCAGCACATGAAGGAATAAGGCTTAAACCATACCTTGTGACACAACAACCAACACTCCTCATAACCATACCTTATACAAATGTATGTATGTAAAAGTATACATAGACACGTGTGCACAAAGAGGTTAATTACAAAGGAAAACTGAAATAAGTACAATAACTGTCTTTCTTAGGATTACTTTAAAAAATGTTTTAAGATATTTCTGCTCATAATTATTTGTTCCTTTATATCCTGCCAAAATATTGGTTTAAGAATCACCTAACTCTTCTGCAGTTCTAACAGGGATAAAATATTTTTCATTATCTTGAGGCTTGATAAAATACAAATAGCTTGTACTTTGTCTCTCTTGGCTTTTACTTCTTAATGAAACATGGGAAAGCAAGATGACACATAAAAGAAAAGGAAAAGATAACTAATTCAGTGATAACTTTGAGAAAGCTCCAAAATTAGCTCATGTAATTAGTTCACAGTTTAGAAGACTTTGGTGGAATTACACTTAGGCAAACAAATTCCATTCACATAGTTTAGAAAAACTGAATGATTTTATAAACAAATTCTGCTTAAAATTAAGTGTTATATAAGTCTTAGTCCTCATTATAGTCCCTTATATCAATTGGTTTTATAGCAATCAGGAAAAGTAAAGAACTGGCACTCAATTGTTTACTGGAAAAACTGACAGTAGGCAGCAAAATGGTGGAAAGAAGGCTGTACAAGAGGCATTATGGTAGCCATTATTGATTTCCTATTATCTTGTTTTGAAATCCTGTATCACTTATACTGTTTTGTTTTGATTGGCTTTATTCTGTTTTATTTTGCTTGGTTTTATTCTCATTAAAATAAAAAAAAAAGAGGCTGTAAAGCGGCTAAATTATAGTAACTCTTTAAAAGGCATAACCATAAGCCAGGGATTTAGCTCAGTGGCATAAGCACCTTTCTGGAAAGTGCAAGGTCATGAGTTCGATCCCTGGTACAAAAAAAATAAATAAATAAAGGTATGTCGTGAAGGCAAGTAGCCAAGGTTGTTAGAATCCAACTTTGATCTGCTCTCTCTGGTTTTCATGTCTGTACAATACTATACAGGGGTGAACTCAGTGAAAGTCTAGATTGCATCACCAATTTTCAAGCTGCATTTTTGTGTCTGTTTTAGAAAGCAAACTTGCAAAACAGACGAAAGCGGCCAGGCCCAGATTATAGGGCTCAGGGAAAGGATACAGAAGCCAGGGCCCAATAATAGCCACTGGCTAAGACAAATCCCACAAGGCCTTTCCATTTGAAGTATTGAGTACTAAAAATTAGCTATGTTTAACCATATGCTTAAATATCGGTTACAGTACAATGACTGTAACTTAAAACGTGACTCAATGGCAATTCTCCTTTAGACGATGAGAACTCATATTTAAGATTCAACTAGGCAGATAACTCAATGATTAACCAATATAAACAAACCATGCAATTAAGAGGATTCATCAAAAAGTATAAAAAGAAAATATTTGCTTTTTTGTTTTTCTTTTCCCACCAAATTAAGTGCTTGGATGGACAAAATAAAGTGATTATTTCATTGTGGGAATACTTCTTGGAAAGTTTCTCTCCTGTATACAAACCAGCTATTTTCAGATAAGTTTTTACATGGACACACCATCAGAAAACAGAGGTAGATAGGTCAGGGTAGTTTGGAATTTGGCACTTAGCCAGTTGAATTTTAAATTCAGTGTGGATTTAAGCTTAGCTGTGAAACATGTGTCTTAAGAGTTTCAGGTTAGAGAAATAACACAATGTGTGGCAGCCACTCCCAATGCCTGCATGGAATCTACCGAGGGGTGGAGCTGGGCTGCCCATTCCTATCATGTTTGAGACTGTTGTATAAACATTCTGAGACAGGCAGTATGTTTAAACTTTGCAATGAGTTGGGTGAAGATTTCAAGGATCAACTATTTAAAGATGTTTGAGAGACAAAAATCATGGCATGAGATAAAGATTTGAGAGAAAACAGACAGTGAAAAGAAGGGTCATGTTTTAATATTTCAGCTCTGTGTGAAGACTTACAGATATTTTCATTTGTTCCCAGTTGTTTTAAAATAAGTTTGGATAAGTTCTGGTGTGAGAATGGATAATGTTCTGCAATGCTTTTCTGTTTGTATGAAATGCCATGGTAACACAGCTGCACTAGAAAAAAAGGCTACACTGAAGAGGAGGTCTCCAACTTTAGAGAGTGGAAACGTTAAATGTTACTTATACTTTGTCTGTATTTGGTTGTATTTTAAAAATCAAACCAGAAAGTATTTATATACTTTTTCAGGAATTTATATTTGAATTTATTAAACCAAAATTTTGTGTACATTATTCAAAGAAGGATAATTTTCCTGAAAATTTTCATGGTTTTGTTTGGATACTGGGAAAGGCACTGTCTCAAGAGTATTTGCACACAGGTTTGTTTTTTTTTTCAATATTATTGGTCCTAACCATTTCTGTGACACTGGAGAAATTTCCATGAAGTTTCCAGAAGGGACATTCTCAATCAATAGACAACAAAGCAGCTCACAGACTGGACAAATTTTTTGTTTTTTAAACAGGTTTTATTGCTGATTGCTTATCCCACAATTAATTCATGTTTATTATAGAAATTACAGCTAAGCTAAAAAAGTAAATAAAATATAAAAATTTTCTTCCATTTTTCCCATTTGAAATAATATTGCTTTACCTTTGCCCAGTCATAATTTATACAGAATAAAGGCCCGGTAGTGAAATTACAGCCCAAAGGCACACATAATCCTAAATCCTAAACTGCCTTCCAGAAATCTATCAATTTATAGTATTATAATGTCTGTTCTCTCATCTTATTAATATGGGTAATATAATTTAAACATGCATTCTAATTTTATAGGTAACAATACAGTTTTCATGTTTGCTTCATTTTTTCTCGACAAACTTCTGTAAAGGGTTCATTCTGAGCTCCTTCTACCTTCCCAAGATCTCTTTTCTTGTGTGCAACTCCCCAGGTTCCCCAAAACCTATTGCCATGACTTTCAGGGAACCCCATTCTAGTATATTTTATCTTCCAATACAGGACACTGCTGCAAGGACCTGATCTTTTCTTCCCTTTGGATATCCTGTGTTTTCAATTAAAATACAGCTTTTCTAATGCCCCTACTTAGGCTATTCTAATACACTTATTTCAAGCACAGGTTAATAATTGATAATGATACTCTCCCCCCAAATAAACATATTAAAGACTTATAACTAGTAGAAATTTTAAGTAGTAGAGTTCATTAGTGAGGAATATTTTTTAGTCAAGAGAAACCTTTTTTGGGGGCCCTCACTTTACGTTATGGAGACTAAGTTTTCCCTCTGTGGCCAGTCATAAGACCAGCTCTACAGTTTCTTGTTGTGTGTCAGCCTGTGAGATGCCAGGCTCCATCTGGACCTTGGATGGCGATGGGAAGCTCCCTCACACCAGATACACTGACTGTGAAGCCAGTGGTCCTCTCGCGTGGTCTCTAGCAGGGACAAGTGTGGGATACAAGTTGAGCTTTGGTAATGCACCATCAATAGGCAGTAGTTATGTTTATGTATATATATTTATTTATGCATAAAACAACGAAACTTATGCATGCATTTATTTGACCAAAGTCTCACAACATTCATTTAAAAATATTTATATGAAATGTGCCTACTATTTTCCAGAGCTTTCTATAAAATACCCTTGCCAAGGAATAGATCTTTTTCCCCTAGACAGAATCTGGAAGATTTTCTTTGAACACTTTTGTTAACTCTCTCTTTAAAAAAAAAAAAAACCACAAAAAAACCTAGCTACAGTCTTCTTTAAACTTAGATATAATCAAGTACCTATTCATTTGGACAAGCAAGTAATAAATGACTAAGAAATAATGCTGAGTTAATATAATTCTCTTTCAGTGGATCCAGTTACAGTTATAAAAATTTCTGTGTGAACTTTTGTCTTAGTTCTTATTGATAATGCTGATTTAAAGACATTGTGGTTGTAAGCTAAGAACATGTAGTGCTTAGTTTATAATAATGTTATATAACTAGACTAAACTCAGTTATTATCTGGATTTCAAATAACTAAGAGTAAGTAACCTGATTTTGGAGGAATGGGGATGCTGGAAAATAGGACGGCACGTTCTGTATTTTACTTTAACATGAAAGGAAAACTGTATCAACAATCAAGGACTAAATTTTGGTTTGTCACAAAAATATGCAGGAAAGCCTTTCATGGGAGTTGCGTGCTTCCCTTGGCCAGCCTCAAATTTCCTTTCTGCTTTGCCACCTTCAGGTGGCAAAGCAGTTTGGGTGCTGATGGTGTCTGAGGTAGATTTCCCAACTTTTTTTTTTTTTAATCCTTTTAACTTATGAGGATAGATGAAGAGAGTCAGGCTAAAGATTTCTTGAATTCAGGATGGATTTTTGAAAATGTCAAATAAAACGTTAATCTTCTTTTATATTAAGATCTACAAATGAGAATATCAATTCAGCTGTACCGGTAATACTTAACAACGTCCTGTCCCACTGTGCAAGTGGGAAGTATTTTGACAGACCCCTGGGTCCCTTCCTGGGCAGGGTCTTGGTGGACTGCTGGGGCTCCTGCTATCTACTTGAACACGGAAAGCAAAGAAAGGTTAGGAAGATGATTAAAGGTTGGAAAGCTGATGGTTTCTGGTAGTGTGATATTAGGATCATTAAGATGTCTGCCTTTCAGTTCCAGTGGGCTAATGTATTATTCTATTAAAATACCATAAAGATTACATACAATTAAAGATGATCTACATTCTAAGCCATAACTAGATATAATTTCATTCAAACACATTTAGGGTAAATTCACTTTAAAGTGGAATGTAGCTAGCCTAATAAAAACAGTATCTAAATGACAAACAGGAAGAAAAAGGCATAGAACAAGAACAGTGCAATAAAAGCCTTAACAAATTCTTTTACGGGTCCACATTCAATCCATAATGAAGGAACATGTATAAAGTGCAGTTAAAAAAAAAAACCCACAACTATTCATGGATCCTTTCTTTTCTGATAAACTATCTTCAGTGTTGAAGCCCTGTGCTTCATTTTCCTGCACCATTGGAAAGACCCCGCCGCGCACCCAAGGACCATCATTCCGCACAGTCTTCCTCATCTTGAAATGTTACATTTGCAACTCCAGATAGCAAAGACAAAACTTTCTTCCTTCTTTGGTTCGTCCCCAACCCCCGCCCCTTTCACGGGAGCTGCGTGGTGAGTGCACTACTTGCGCGCTTCCCTCCGGCGGCCAGCTGCAACGATTGGGGGCAGGCACGGAATCGGAAAAGCGCTTCTTCCAGAAACTCGGGGAAGAGCCTCATAAATATTTAGATGCTCCTGTCTCTTCCGAATCAGCGTGAAAAAAAGAGTATTTAGTGAGGACTTGGTCTGGGTTAATCTGCATGTGAATCGAGCAGAGGAACAAAAGATGAAAGGTAGTGGACAATCGAACATAAATCCGCGGTCCTGGGGGGCCATTCATCTTGTTCCTGCCCACACAATCCCAGGCCCCGCTGATTTTTTTGTTTTGTTTTTATTTATTTATTTATTTATTGTCTTGTTTTTTACATTTTTCTCCTTGCGCTGGGGTGAACAGAGTCGTTTTTTCCAGTGACATTTGGCAAAGGACATAGGTGCTTTGTTTTGTCCAGCAAACTAAGGTACGAATTACTCTTCCTGTTTGACTTTATTCTTGTTTGTTGCCATCCCTATGTGTGAAGCATTTAGATTTAGAAATTTATACAACATACATAAGATTTGTTTTTATTGTGACGAAATTTTCATAAGAATTACCAATCTGGCTCTGTACGAACTCAGTGACCTTAACTACATTTCCAGCGTTGTGTAACCATCACCAACTATCTATTAACAGAACCTAAGACCTTAAAGGAAAGCCTGGGCATAAAGGATCACTCCTGACTCTCCCCTCCCCCAGAAGGCTTTTTAAAAATCTATTCTTAGACTCTTCTTGGAGTTAGGACTCTTGGCTCTTGGTTTTGGAAGGACTGGAGTGTGCAGAGCAAGGGTAAGAGAAGGAAGGTAAAGTTCAAGAGACAAGATGAATCTAGAAAAGTCTTTTTTCCAAAGGGTGGTTTTGCTGAGACGATGAACTCCAAGCTCAAAAATGAGTATGAGGGAACAAAACTGGGACATCAAGTGGTCAGGCTGGTTTCCACCAGAATGGAAGTAAACAACAATGATGAATTAAGTGCCTTTGAAAATTCTCCATAATGAAAAAGGAATGGTTCACATGTACAAATTTCAAAATAAAATTAAAAAAATAAAGCCTGATAATACAAGCTTACAGCACTTGAGACCCAGCAAATGAATCACACATTTTCAAAAGACTCATGTGAAGGCTGGGGAGAGAAACTGAATAACTAACTATAAAAATTCATTTACATTAATTTTTTTTCCCCACATTTTGGACATCTCTGGGGTTGTAACTATTTTGTTTTAATGAGAAACACAAATATCTTTCATCAAATTCTATTAGAAGGAGCTAGGTATAGCTCAGTGGCAGAGTATGCTTGCCTGGCAAGCTTGAGGTTGTGAGTTTGATTCCCAGTACTAAAAAAAAAATTCTATTAAAAAGAAACATAGAGGAAATTTACAAAAATTTTTAAACTCCCAAATTCATCACTTATTTGAAGAAATCTTTATTAAAGACAGGTGTAGTGGCACATACCTGTAATCCAGCACTCTGGGAGGCTGAGGCAGGAGGATTGCAAATTCCAGACTGGGCTGCACAGTTTAGCTAGATCCCGTCTCAAATTGAAAAATAAGAGAGGGAAGTTGGGGATATACTGCAGTGTGAAGGCCCTGGGTTCAATCCTTAGTACTGCAAAAATCAAAACAAATTAAAACAAAAAAAAATTCTCATTAAGATGAAAATTCAGTGCAAAAAAAATGTATGGTTTCTTCTATTGAATTTGTTCTAATGGGATCTTCCTTCTTTGGTAAACTCTTTCCATGGCCACCAGGATCCCTCAATATTTTCACTTTCTAAGGCCAGTAATCACACCAAAAATGAAAGACCCTTTTTCTCCTGAAAGTTTCAGCAAGCCTTGTGGCAATGAGTGATTAGCCTGCTTTAGGTCAGGTAGCTACCCTTGAACCTATCACTGTGGCCAAGGGCACAGCATCTGGACCATTGTGAAATGCCTCCCAATGTAATGGTAGAGACATTAAGTCACCAAAATCATGCTGAGATTTCCAACAAGACATGAGAGGTTTTCTTACCAAGGGGAGAAAGAAGAAGAGAAAGAGGAGAAGGAGAAGGGGAGGAAGAGGAAGAGGAGGAGGAGGAAGAAGAGGATGCTAGACAGACAGTAACTCTCTCATACACTACTACAAGGCTTATCCTTCGTGGAGCTCTGTGTATATTTGTTGTATTAGTAAGGGTGGGACAGGCTGCTAGCCAAATGCACGCTAGTCAACATACGGTGAAAGTTTCTTTTTTATCTAGACAATACACTATACAAGGAAACATCTGAAGCATGGCCTTTTTCACACACTCACTGTGAGACTCATATTTCTCCATGTCAGCTAGCCTGATTGAGAAAGGTGATGGTAAAGGACAGGGGGACCAATTTGTGGACCAGGCCTGGAAGAGGTACTTATTACCTCAGTTCATATTCTGTTGGATGGAACTCAAGCACATGGCCACACCTAACTTCAAGGGAGGAGGGAAATGTGGGTTATGTGACCAGAAAGAAGTGGAAAAACATTTTGGTAAACTGCTACCAATCTTTGCCTCATCATCCAGCACTACTGTGCAAATGGGTGGAAAACCAGGGGCACTAGTAGCTGCATAGTAGTAGCAGCTATTGAGTCTTACTCTGACTGTTCATACATATTGGCTCATAGCATCCTGTCATTGGCTTGTGAGGTATGATGAGCATCCCCAGTGGAAAAAGACACAGGCACAGAGAGGATTCTTATTTGCCCCAGGTTGCAAAATTAGAAATTGTCGGTGGCAGAATTTGACATGAGATGACCACACAGTTCTTGGGAATAGGAAATAAGATGTTTGTAAAGGCCTAGGAGTGCCAGGTAGATAAAAAAGATTCACTCAAGGGCTAAGGATGTATTTCAGTGGGAGAGCAGTTGTCTAGACACATACAGTCCTGGCTTTAATGTCCAACATTGCACCCTCCACCAAAAGATTCTGTGGGAGTCGTATCATTAACACGCTCCTCACCGTAAGCACAACAACATCCTAAATGAAGGATAATCTGGAGGTGGGGCTTTGGAGCTGAGAGATGGGTGTCACAGAGGCAGACTCCAGAATGCCTTTTTTTTCTTCCTAATGACTTAAGGAGACTGGTTCCATTTATTATTTGATGTCAACTGGCAATCCAGGCAAGTGTCACCCGAGGGCAGGACCAGCCTTCATTGTAGATTGCACATCTCATCTTCCTAGCAGGACAACCTTTCTCCATTTACCTGAAGCCACTCTCTTCTGGTCTGGTCTTGTCCAGTTCAAGTCTGCTCCTCAGGAGCTTTCTCAATCTTCCCTGTTCTTGTCCTGAGGTAGAGTTAGTTGCTCCTGTTCAATGTTCCTAAAAGATTCAAAGCATATTCTCATTAAAAAACCTAGCCATTGCTCTATAATTTGGTACTTGTTCCCCTTACTACCCTGGAAACTTGTTGAAGGCACAATTACTCTTGTTTGTATCCCCATACCTCATTGTGAGCCTATAAGATCTAGAAGAGTTAACTGAGTATTTTTAGGGAGTACAGTAATAGCCAATATTTATTGAGAAATCACTGTATTCCAGTCATATGCAAAGAGCTTTGTAAGTCTTGGAGCATTTTCCTCTCACTATTACATGATAAAGTGGATATTGGAGTTCCCCACTTTGCAGCTGAGAGCACTGAGGACTGCTGAGATCAAGCTTTCTGAGGTCACACAGCAGAGACAGCTTTTTGTTGTCATGGCATATTGCTTCACTAGGCCAACTTAAATTCAGTGAGGAAGAGGACCTCATCTTGCTCCATGTCGGAGAACTGAGAGATATCTAGGAGAGCCCTGGAAGGTACCTTCAAGATCCAGAAGAGTCTCTGGGGGAAAGTATAGTAAGGACTGTTTCTAAGACTTCAACTGGAGATGCTCCCTGAAGGACAAGGGAGCAAACTGAAGGAAGGAACAAGTAGCCTGACCCCAAGCAGAAGCCTTTGAAAGGCTGGAAGAAGAGCATCTCTCTGTTGTAGGTTGGGGATTGGGCCTGGTCTCTCCAGCAGTGAGGCACAACCCTGTAACAGAAAAGGTGCCAGTGCCCTCCAACTACACAGAAGATTAATAAGAAAGTTTAGAAAGTATTCCAGGTGGCTGACCCAGGTCTCCATTGAAATGTAAATGAGGTTAGACTCTGGGAACCAGTGCTGGTAGTTTTTGAGATTCTTCAGCAACCTTGTAATTTTCCAATGTTAGTAATTTTTTGAAACTTTTTGACCTTTCTATAACTGAAACTCCTTTGTCTTTTTTCTAATTTGTTTATTTTGGAAACAGCAGGGATGAGCAGAGGTTGGGGAAGCTGTGTCCCTCTCTGCAACTGTTGGTACTGGGAGAAGACTCCCGGTAGGGAGACTGGAGTAGCTGGAAGGGAGAAATGGGTCCCTCAATGGTAGGGGATCACTGAAGAGGAAGTAAACGGGTGGGACGAGGGCTGGGTAGATGGCAGCTGGCAGAAGAATACCTGGATGTAAGGAAAGGACATCTCAGCAGCCAGAAAGATATTTCATACAGAAATTCATGTTTGCATTAAGGTGAACCCATGGTTTTTTTTTTTTTTTTCCTCTTTATCACAAGTGCAGTTTAAATTAAACTAGGAAGGAAAGACTACATGCTTTGCAAATCTCTCTTGTAAGAATTTGGGCATCTCAGACACTTGATGGCTACTGCAATCACTGGAAGCTGGTTACTGCCAAGGGTGAACATGGGTTTCTAAGCTATGTGGATAGAATTGTGGGTCACGGAAGCTGCTGGTTGCTGTACAGGTCTAATCAGCACCGAGATTTTCTCCCTAGATTGGAGGCCTCTTACAGAAGGAAAAGATATAATAAATGAGAATTTTTTTGTATTTTTTGAAGTTGACCAGTAATTTGATTCAGTTGCAATTAAAAATGAATTATAGATCTAAGGATCATCTTTGATTGAGTGCATCCCAATATTTCCAAGAGTTAACATTATTCAGAAACTAGGATCTTTTCTTCAACAATATGGATCTTGCATATGATTTTAAATAGAGCGCAGAATCTTAAAAGTTTCCCCAAACCAACTTAAAGGACACTGACAAACACTATAGCTATATAAATGCTCTGGGGTTGAGAGAAGGAGAAGCTAAACATTGAGGTAGCAAGTAAGGAGTAGCATCTTTGTGTTTAGAACTAGGGAAAAACAAAACAAAAAACAAAAAACAAAACAAAACTGCTTTAAGGTTCACTTCTCAGCCAAACAGATTTGTTGAAAGACAATTTGCTTTTGTCAAATTCTTTCCTTTTGCTCTTCTTACTACAGTCTCCTTTTTTCTTAATAGAATGACCTTATGAATGAATGAATGCTGCAAAGACAAAATTGATACTTCAGAATACAATGTCAAGTGAAGGGTAATTATTGGTCTTGTATTAGCTAGTTATAAAAGAGCAATACTAAGATGGTGGCAAAGGTTTATATTGAGAAAATAAAATGATGGACAATAATAAAAAAGTTATAGGGTGTACATGTCATGATGCTAGTATGTATACACTAAAGTAAGAAATCCTACTACTATATATCATACTAACACGTTTCATGATTAACTCATGGCCTCTCTGAGACTCTTGAGGCCAAGGGGCTGATGGGAACTAACCCTCAGACCCACATGATGACAGACAGAATGGGAAAAGGTCCAGGGGTACCTGACGAACTTTTGAGGCTGGCGGGGAGGGTACGCTCAGAATTCACATTTGTGGCAGTCACTACAGCCTCAGTAATATTAGGAATATTTTACTTTGGGAAAATCTAGTATAAAAACAGGCATTTGGGCAGAGCTGCCACTTGGAGATGGCAGGAGCTCTTTTGCCATGGCTGCAGGTTGATATCTGAAGGGAATCAGGTTCCCATCATCTTCTTTTTTCCTGTCATTCTCACCCTGCCCTAACTGTCTCTCTTCCTCCCTTTGTCCCTCTCTACTTCTAGATGCTACTGTGTATGTGGGGGTCCTTGACGAGAAGGTTAGTGAGCCACTGCTGTGGGAACTCTTTCTCCAGGCTGGGCCAGTAGTCAACACCCATATGCCAAAGGACAGAGTCACTGGCCAGCACCAAGGCTATGGCTTTGTTGAATTCTTGAATGAGGAAGATGCTGGCTATGCCATTAAGATTGTGAACATGGTCAAACTCTATGCAACGCCAATAAGGGTGAACAAAGCATCAGCTCATAACAAAAACCTGGATGTAGGGGCCAACATTTTCATTGGGAAGCTGGACCCAGAGATGGATGAGAAGCTGTTTTA
>RJWT010000638.1:0-61333 GCA_004365215.1 Cuniculus paca | reverse complement strand
TTCTGAGTATTGACTTTGTATCCAGCTACATTACTGAATTTGGTTATGATTTCCAGAAGTCTTTCTATGGAGTTTTGTGGGTCTTCTACATAGAGTATCATGTCATCTGCAAATAGTGATAACTTAACTTCTTCCTTTCCTATTCTTTTTCCTTTTATTTCTCTCTCTTGTCGAATTGCTCTGGCTAATGTTTCACTTATGATTTTATTGAAGAGTTTGAGGAGTGTTGGCATTAAGTCTTGCTTGAATTTCTTGTAGAATTCAGCTGTGAATCCATCAGGACCTGGACTTTTCTTGGTTGGTAAGGTTCTAATTACATCTTCAATTTCCTTAATTGAAATTGGGTTATTCAGAAGTTTTACCTCTTCTTGATCCAGTTTTGGTAATTGATATGTGTCTAGAAATCTGTCCATTTCTTTGGTGTTATCGAACCTATGAGAGTAAAGATTTTCAAAATAGGAATTGATGATCTTCTGTATTTCCACAGGGTCTGTAGTGATTTCACCCTTTTCATTCCTTATTGCATGGATTTGAGTTTTTCTTTCCTTTTTTTAATAAGGTTGGCTAGGGGTTTATCAATTTTATTTATTCTTTCAAAGAACAAGCTCTTTGATTTGTGGATTCTTTATATTGTTTTCTTAGTTTCAATTGCATTAATTTCTGCTCTGATCTTTATAATTTCCTCTCTTCTTTTGGCTTTGGATTGGTCTTGCTCTTCTTTCTCTAGATGTTGCAGAGGTAACATCAGAATGTTTACTTGTGCTTTTGTTCCATTTTCCGGATTTGGGAATTCACTGCAATAAATTTCCCTCTGAGGACTGCTTTCATTGCATCCCACAGATTCCAGTAAATTGTATTTGTATTTTCATTTGCTTGTAGATATTGTTTAATTTCTTCTTTAATTTCCTCTGTGACCTACTTATTGTTCAGGAGAGTATTATTTAATTTCCATGTATTTACGGAGTGTTTGCAGTTTCTTTTGTCATTAATTTCCAGTTTGATGGCACTGTGATCAGATAGTACGCATGGGACAATTTTTATTCCTTTGCATTTACTTAAGCATGCTCTATGGGCTAGTATATGGCCTATTCTAGATTATGTACCATATGAAGCTGAGAAGAATGTATACTCTGATATTGTTGGGTGGAAAACTCTACATATCTACCAGGTCCATTTGTTCACAGGTGTGCTTCAGTTCTGTTATTTCTTTGCTGATTTTCTGTCTAGTTGATCTGTCTCTTTGTGTCAAGGGTGTGTTAAGGTCTCCCATTATAATTGTGTTATTGTTTGTTTTTCATTTCTATTAATATTTGTTTTATATAGTTGGGTGCTCCCATATTTGGTGCATATATATTTAAGATTGTTATTTCTTCCTTTTGGAGTTTTCCTCTAACCAGTATGTAGTGACCTTCTTTATCTCCTTTGACCATTACTTTTTTAAACTTCACATCATCCACAAACGAATAGCTACCCCTGCTGTTTTTTGGGTTCCTGTTGCATGGAGTACTGTTTTCCATCCTTTTACTTTCAGTCTATAAATTTCCTTTTGGGTTAGGTGGATTTCTTGTGGACAGCATATGGTTGGATGTTGTTTCTTGATCCATTCTGCCAGTCTGTTCCTTTTGATTGGTGAATTGAGGCCATTTACATTAATGGTTATAACTGATATATACTGGCTTGTTTTACTCATGTTATCTTTCTGCAGTGGTTTCTTTACCTTGTCCCTCTATTTAATTGTTTGCCCTGTTTGGTGTTTTCTGTTGATGTTTTTGATGTTGTAGTTATTTTCATGTCTATCTAAAGTATCTTTCAGTATTCTTTTCAGGTTTGGTTTCATTGTCATGAAGTTCTTCAGCTGCTCTTTGTCATGGGAGTATCTTATTTCTCCATTGATTCTGAAGGGTAGTTTTGTATGGTACATCAGTCTGGGTTGCAAGTTGTTTTCCTTTAAGACTTGAAATACTTCACTCCATGGTCTTCTTGACTTCATTGTTTGTGTTGAGAAGTCTGCTTTGGTCTGGTGGGCTTTCCTTTATAGGTGATTTTCTTCTTTTCTCTAACAGCTTTTAACATTATGTTCTTATGTTGAATTTCTGGAATGCTGATAATTATATGTCTGGGTATTTATTTATTGTGGTTATGGCTAGTTGGAGTTCTATATGCTTCATTTATCTGCATGTCAGTTTCCTTTCCCATGTTTGTGAAATTTTCAGCTATCACTTCTTTAAATAGTGTTTTTATATCATTTGTGTTTTCTCCTTTTTCATTTACACCTATCAGTCTTATATTGTTTTTCTTTGCATCATCTTGCAACTGCTGAATTGCTATTTCCTTATTCCTTGTTATTTTTAAAAGATGTTTCCTTTCTTCCTCACTAGCTGCAATCATGTCTTCAAGGTCTGAAATTCTTTTTTCACATTCATTGAGGTGGCTTTGCCAGCTTTCAATGGCATTCTTGATTTCCTGGATATCTCTTTGAATCTGTTTCATGCATTCTAATTCTTTCTTGTATTCTTCATTCAAGGTTTCTATCCTTTTGTAGTGTTCCTCTATTTTTCTGACTATATCTTCTTTAGATGTGCTTAGCGTTTCTTTCATTGCATTTATCAGCTCTTGTTTTACCTGTGAAATCATTTCTAATCTCAGTTCCTTTAAAGTTTCATGGAGTTGTTTCTTTACTTCAGTTGCTATCATTTCAGAAGTTTCAGGTGTGTGGCTTATACTTTCTTCTCTGTCTGTGTCTCTTTTGTTTGTTTGGGAATGCCTCGAGGTGCAAGACTGCATTTTGCTCTTTCGTTTTGTTATTTTCCTGTGTTCCACTGTGGCAGGTGAATCCAACATGCATGGTTGAGGCTCTGAGGCTAGGTGAAACTCCAAGTGCATGCCTTCAGCTCCAGTGAAGACTACCACGGTGGCTGTTCTGTTGCTGGGTGGTGTCTGGGTAGAGCCCAGGCAGGACCCCAGGGAAGCGCCAAATGTTCCAGGCTGATGGTGGAATGGGCTCAGGTCCCTGCTGGTGTGCTAGTGAGGTCCCAAGCTGCATGGCTGGGTGAAATTCGCTCTGCACACCTTCAACTCACACTGGCCTAGAGCAGCAGTTGTTCCAGCTACATAATTTCTTAGACTCAGAGGAAAATATGTGGCCCTTTGGTCACAAATAATTATTGTATATTATTTTATATATCCATATGTTTATAATATTTATATTTGTCTTATTAATAGTTTCAAGAAGGCAACAGAAGAGAAATAAACAAAGTGCAAAGTTCTTCTAAGTGTGGGGCTCTGGGCAGCTTTTCAGCCCACTTGCTGATGAAGATGGCCAATGGTTAGGGAAGGAGTGTCCCCCCTGGAGTCCTCTATCTCTGCACACAGGGAAGGACACAGCAGCAGCAGTCCGATGATTGCTCACAGCATGGGGTAAAAACTAGAAGTCACCAGTTCAAAAGCAGCTGGGGCCTCCCATTCAGATAGAGGTCTCTGTTTTAATTTTGGTTTTGTTTATTTGATTTGTTAATACAACTTTAAGATCTCAGAGACAGAAATTATCAAACAAGCAGGAATCCCTGGGTTTGTCCACCCTCTCAAATATGATACAAAATTATCACTTCTTCCAAGGAAACCAGATCTACCTCCCTAGTGTGCTTCAATTCTACCTTGTATTTCTCCCAGGAAACTGCCCAAACTCAGGATGGATAAGGAGCTTCTGCCCTGGTAAGAATCTCTCCTTTCCCAAGGCTTACCCAGAACAGAAAACATCATCTAAAGCAAGTGTTACATAACATTTTGTTGCCTCGTACCTGCTGCTAAATTATACTGTCATAACACCAGTACACCAGAAGTCATTCAGTTTGAAACCTTTATATAGAAGAGATTTCTCAAAAATATAAACATGGCTAGAGTCCATGATGACCAAGGATAGATAAGAATTTGCTCAAGTTGTAACTGAAGACTTAATGTTAGGCATCAACTGTTTCTTCCTTCTCAAAAAAAAAAAAGTTAAGAAATTTTGGCATATTTTTTTCCTGTCTTGTCACTATTGTAGCAAATGTCAATTCATTTGTTAGATGACAGTAAAATAGAACTCTTTGTGAAGTCTGGCCTTGAAAAATATAAATTCTGGAATCTCTCTACTTCCTGCCTTTTTCTTATCAGGAAGGATGATGAATGTGTTCCCCATGAGATATTATAGAGTACTGAAATTAAGGAATTTGGAATAAGGAAGGCAAAAAGAGAATTATAGGATGCACAGACTTGGAAATGTATGTGTAGGGTTGGAATAAAAAAGGGTCAGACTCGAAGTTAATGAGATGTCCCAGATTCAAGTGGAGATCACATGATAGTCAGAGGCAGATAGCACCAGCCTGGAGTGGTGGAGATCTGAAGGTTCACAATCAGGGGCTGGAGATTCAGCAGTGTAAGTACCTGCCTGGCAAGCATGAGGTCATGAGTTCAACCTCTGGCACCAAAAACAAACAAACAAAAAAAGAATACAGGGAAGTCCTCAGAGAAAACTGAAGAGAGGAATGTTGAATCCTATTTGTTTCCAGCTCTCTTTTAATTTAACTCTCCTATAATCAGAAAATTTTGGAATATGAATTAATAATCATGAAGTAAATATTTAATGTAAAGTTAAACACATTGCTACATGACCTTTGTTTTCTCCACAGACTACAAAGTATAGTACTCTCCTCTCTATGTAGTAAGTCTTCTGTTCCAAGACTTCCAGTGAATGCCGGAAACAGTAGATAACACTGACAAGTATTTCTACACGAACTAACCTATGATAGTTTAATTTACAAATTAGTTACAGTAACTGGTTAATGAAAACAACTAATGATGAAATGGAACAACTATAACTTTTGTGGTTTACGGTACAAAAGCTTCACAGTTTCACAGATAGAGGATTCATTCTTACTGGAGACCATAATAACCTCAGCATGTAACCTTTTTCTTTTCTCATTAAATTGAGAATTTTTATCTTTTTGCATAAAATAAGCATTTACAGCTTCTTTTGGACATATCCAAATTGCTGACATCACTACCATTGTGCTTTGAAGATAGCACTAACTAAAATAAGGGTTGCTTGAACACAAGCACCGTGGCACCATGACAACTCATCTGATAACCAAGACCGTTGCCAGTGGAGCAATGAGCAGGTGGTGTGCAGTGTGTAGAGAGCTGAACAGCGGTATGGCTTGTGCCCTAGGCCAGATAAAGGAGGATGAAGAAAGGATTTACCACACTACTCAAATGACAAATAATTTAAAACTTATGAATTCTTTATTCCTGGAATTTCCCACTTACTATTTTTAAACTATGTTTGAAAATATGTAACTGAAACTATGGTTATAACAACATCGACAGATCCAATTGTACATCTCTCTTATGTGTTAATCCTAGTTTTTACACTTTCATCCTTTATCGGTACCCTTTAGAGTCTATAGCATATTGTCATTAGCAGATAGCTTGTTATGTGGAAGAGGAAAGGAAGGGGAGAGAAGGAGGAAAAGGAGAAAGGGGTAAGTCAGCAGGAGGAGAGATAAGTAGAAGAAAAAGTAATAGATAAAAATATTAGACAGGGTCAGACTCTGTCAGAGGTCTTTCATAGCTGGAGTAAGGAGTTAGTGCTGAGGGGTCTTAACAAGATATTTGTTGGGGCAGGGGCAGAATATAGTGGGAGAGAAGCGTAAACTGAGACTGAGAAAAGCTGTGAGGTAGTCTGACCCTGTTGATAATAGTTGTGATTAATTTCATTTGAACCTCTAAACCCAGATCTGTTAGGGATTGCCCAAGGCAAGATGATCATGAATAGCACCATTCGAGTTGCTCCTCTCCTCTGTCTGAGAAATACAGGGACCTAAAAATTATATATATATATATTTTTTTTTTTCATATTATATATATATGTCAACCACATGAATGGTGGTGGAGAAAAGATGAGAGAAGACAGGGATAGGAAAAATAAAAACAGAATAGGCTGTTAATATGAGGAAAAAGAAGAAAGACTGAGAGATAGCAGAATATATGAAAACAGTTGAGAAGAAAAAAATTTTTTTTGTTTTTTGGGGTTGGTTTTTGTTTTTGGGAGACTGAGGCAGGAAGGTCACAAGTCCAGCCTGGCCAACTTGGTGACTTAATGAGATCCTGTCTTAAAGAAAAATATTAAAAGTAGAAAAACAAAATTAAAAGATTATATTGATAAAGAAGCAACACTTGAAGAAAAGATATGAGGAAAAAGAGAACAGAGAGAAAAGAAACAACAGTAACAACAAAAAAAACCCAACAAGTACTGAGAAGAGACAACCCCCATGAGGCCGCTATGCCACAGAGCCTGAGTGTCCACACAGTCCCCTTCCTACTGCAGTCACGGCTATTTGCAGGCAGTCACGTCGATCTCCCTCCAGTCTGCAGGCTGCTCACCAGCTGCCTGGGAGCGGTGAGTGCCAGTTTCTTCAGCCTGTCTCCATGATGCAAGCCGTGCTTAGGGAGTGGCTAACTGCAGGCTTTTGTCTCTGTCCCACAGTGCTTCCACCTCAATTGGGGAAGTAGCTTTTCTAGCTCTGAACTATCCTTCACCTTCTGTCAGTGTCCTATGACTCCTGCTTCCCTTGGTGCTATGTGAACTTCCACATTCTTACTTCAGAGATCTGCCTACTACGTCTCCAGAGGTTCTCTGCCCCAGCTTAGCTCATCTTTTTCCTCTGCACTCAGATCTTGATCTGACCCTGTCTCAAGAGCTCCTCCTTGCAGCCAGCAGGACCTGTCATGGTCCAGGGTTTGGTTTAGGAACTCTAATCTTCTTGATCATAACAGTGATCACTGTTGAGTATGTCCTGCTAACTCAGATTTTTCTGGTCTTTGTGGAAATCATGGGACAAGGTCACTCTGGTTCTTCAGCCTCACTCCCTCTTCTGTGTCTCCAGGGTTGTGAACTATAATAGGTCCTACGTCAGACTCAGCGTAACCCACCATTCACAGTGTTTAGCCTCTGTCTGCCTGGAATGGAGGTTGGTGCATCCCTCGCCCACATGAGCACTGGAGAAGATTCTGCTGGGATGCAGCTCCCCGTGTTTGGAGGCTTATGAGAGAGGGGTCAGTAGATTCAGAGTCTTTCCCAGGAATCTGGCCTCTACAGGGCTGGCTGGTTTCCTCAGGCTATTAGGGTACTGTCAAGGTGACTTCTCCACAGAGAGAACAGGGGCAGGGATGGAGCAGATCAGCCATGCCAGTGCCACTCCCCCTTGATAATGACGCATAAATGTGGTATGATCCACATGGATTGTCTTTCGGGTTGATTTTCTGTATTGTGTGACAGCCTTCCCAGTTTCAGTCTACAATACCTGTATTTTCAGTGACTCGTCTCTGAGTATCTCTGACACAACAACTCTTCTAATTAGACATGCTGGGTCCTCTTATACCTAAATTTTCAGAACATTAATTTGCTCATCTGTCATGGGGGCACAATAATAGTATTTACTTAATAACATGTGTCATGTAAAGTATACAGCAGAATACCTGGCAGACTCTAAACTGAACTTATTATTTTCCTAGGTTTTTTTCCTTTGAAAATGTGTAATAATATATATTGTATTTATATATAACATCACATTGCAACACATATATGTTATAATACATTCTGATACATTTTTCATACATAATTTATATAGTATTAAGTGCTACATATATTGACTTAACATGTCTTCAACATTTCCACATACTGCTTTACATTCTTCCATATTATTTTTGATGGTTGCACACAGCCCATCATATGATGTATTTAGAGGAAGAGGAGGAGGAACAAAAAGGTGACTAAAACCCTAAGGAATGAAAATTTAGACTAAAAGCAGGATAAACAAAACCTTTATTAATACTTTGCATTATGGGAAAACAATAAGAAAGTGAGCTTAATAAAACTGAAAGAAAAAGGATATTTTAATAAAAGAGAATCTAGACTATAAAACTAAAAATATTAATTGGACATTAAAAATATAAATAATAAATACATTAGAAATGGAAAGCTTTTAGGATAGTCACTTAAGTACATTTGAGAAGAAGTACCTATGGAAAAATTGGCTCTCCGCATATGGAAGACTAAAATTAGACACCTCTTATCGTTAATACATTGTGTCAACTTGAGCAGTTTAGAAGTTTAACTGAGAGACTCAGCAGGGAGTCAGGGTTCTTACTTTGTAAATATCCTCATCCTGTGCAAAGGAGGGCAAGGACATTTTGTGAGTGCTACACCTACCCTGAAGGGGGGGGGGTCTGTGTACAATATAAGGGAGAAGAAGAGGTTTGTTTTGCCTTTTGCTCTTTTTTGCTCTGGCTGCTGCCTTGAAGTGTTGCCCCAGTGCCGTGCCACTCTGCCTTGGAGCCAGCTGATTATGGACTGAAATCTCCAGAAACTGTAAGCTAAATAAACCTTTCCTTGCTTCACTTTGGTGTCAGGTGTTTGTCTCAGCAAGGAAGAAAAAGTAACCAGGACAGACAGGTGTCTATCACCACGCAGTAAACAAAGTCAAAATGGATCAAAGGTCTAAATATAAAAAAAGAAACACTAAATCTACTGGAACACAAAGTAGGTAGAAATCTTGAAGACATAGATGTAGGCATAGAATTCATGAACAAAACTGAAACTGCACACAAGGGAAATACTTCAAAGAATCTACAACTGGGATCTCCTCTTGTTAAAACTTTTGCACCTCAAAAGAAATCACCGACAGAGTGAAAAAATCCACAGAATGGAAAAAATTTTAGCCAATTGTCCCTCAGACAATAAGCTTCTATCTAGAACATACAAAGAATTGAAAAAAATCAGACCCTCCAAATTCAAACACCCAATTCAAAAATGGACATGTGAGATGAATGCACACTTCTCAGATGAAAAAATACAAATGACAAATAATTATATGAAAAAAATGTTCAACATCATTGGTCATTTGAGAGATGCAAATTAAAACAACACTGAGATTAAAACATCTCACCCCAGAAAAGAATGACTGTCATCAAGAAATCAACCAATAACAAATGCTGCGGAGCTGTGGGAAAAAAGGAACCCTTCTTCATTGTTGGTGGGAGTGTAGACTGGTGCAACAACTATGGAAATCAGTGTGGAGATTCCTCAAAAAACTAAGATTAGAGGTCCCACTCAATCCAGATTTTCCCCTTCTGGGTGTTTTCCAAGAAGAACTAAAAACATACCACAGCAATATATGTGTAACCATATTTATAGCTGCACAATTCATAATAACTAAATCTTGGAAACAACCCAAATGCCCATCAACCAATGAACAGATAAAAAAGACGTGATGTTTTTATACAATGGAGTACTACTCAGTTATAAAGAAGCATAAACTTGAGGCTTTTATAGGTAAATGAATGCAACTTGAGACCATACTCATAAGTGAAATAAAACTCACATGTATAAACATCATATTGCCTTCCTAGTGTAAGATGCTGAAAAAGTAAACAAGATTCAAAATGTACAATAGATATTGTGAAATGAGAAAAAAAAACTGTTCAAAAGGAAAGAGAAACTGGGATAGGGGAAAGGAGAAAAGAAGGAAGGGAAAAGGAATATATATATATAGGCTGAGGCAGGAGGATTGCTGCATGTTCAAAGCCTAGGTAGGCTACAAAGTGAGTTCATGGCCAGCCTGAACTGCATAGCAAAACTCTGTCTCAAAAAGGAAAAAAAAGCAAAAAACAAAAAAAACAGTTGTACTATTAATTTCTATTAGTTGATTGAAAAGAAAGATTTGTGGGGGTGGGAGGTACATGGAGACGGGTGAGCGTGCTCACCTCACCCTCATCCTTGTCCTCCAGTTTCTACCCTCTCTCAGGTCCAGGAGACAGAGGGCTAGTCCCACCCCCGCGTGCACTCCAGCCAAAGTGGAGGCTCCCCACCTCCGGTAGCCAGCGCAGGCTGGGAAAAGCAGCAGCCAGCCCTGCACCAGCACACCCAATGGCCACCATTGGATACCCATAGCCAGCACTGGCCAGGAGAACCTAACAGTCACGCTCCAGAGAAATTGTAGCCAACGTGGGAAGTGCCTGGGACTGCTGGAAGCCATCGAAGCTGGAAATTGAACACACCGTGCAGGGCTGTGGCATGGCTAGGGTGTGGCTGACCTGAGAACAAAGAGACACCTTAAAGGGCAAGATAAGACTACAGCTGAGGACACCTGGCTCCAACCCCAATTAACTAAATAAAGACTGCAGGAGTGAAATGCCACCCAGAGATTTTCTCCTAAGGTACTTCTTCTAAATTAACATAATTTATTACTTGGAAAAGTCCTTGAACACTCCCAAGGTGCTGCTCAGGTCCTGCACTTTCCTCAGTATCCCATCTCCCTTTTTTTGAAGATCCAATAAATACGGGCTGCCCAGAGACATTCCTTGTCTCAGCCCCCAGAGTCTCGAACTCTGTTAAAGGGTTCTGACCCTCCTGGAGCCCTAAAATCATACCACTTGTCTCATTTATTCAAGCCTTCACTGTACACCCATTTGGGAGATTGGGGGTCTTGGCCAGGTATCTGATATAGGCAGCTACTTTGAAGATAACAAGAGACATAATGGTCGCCACTGATGTTTTCCTATTGTTTTGTTTTGAGGTCCTATATTGCTTTCATTGGTTTGTTTTGATTGGTTTTAGTCTGTTCTGATTTCTTTGGTTTTGTAGTGCCTGACGTATAGGCAGTTATTTTGAAGATAACAAGAGACATTATGGTAGCCATTGTAGATTTCCTTTTATCTTGTTTCAAAGTCCTGTACCACAATCATTGTTTTGTTTTGATTGACTCTATTCTGTTTTATTTCATTTGGCTTTATTCTCTTCAAAATAAAAAAAAGAAAAGAAAAGAAAAATTTGTGCTTACATCATTTAATTTTTCATGCCTATGTCTTGCAACCTGAGCATCTACTTTGAAGCTATTAATATACAATGTATTAGCCATTGTTCCTCTCCTATTATCTTGGTTTGAAATTTTGTATCAGTGTTTTTATTGTTTTTTTTTTTTAATGAAAAAAGAAGTACAGCAAGGCTACAAAAAGCTTCTGAATCCAAAAGTCCAGAAGTGGAGGAGAAAATTTCTAAAAGATACAATACAGAAAAAATTCTCCTGAAATAAAAAAAATGCTTAAGCCTGCATGTGAGAAGGCTATTATGTTTCATTACAAACTCAAAATGATGGACATTATGATGTAGCCTGTGTAAGTTAATAAACTGAACAAAACCAAATTATTGAGAACTGAGGTAGCAATGGGGCGCCAGATGTGTTTATGCTCCTGCGTCATCACTTCTAGGTTGTTTTCAGGGAACAGAGAGAGCCAACATGTATTTTAAAAGGAAGAAAATAAAATATTGAGTTTACACAGATACTTCCAATCAAAATTAAAATTATAGGGCTTTAATTTACTTTGTTATATTTCTATATTTCTTTTCTCTTATGTGGAAAATGTTGGCTTTTGTCAGAATAAGCATCAATATTTGTTTTCTCCCACACCACACAAAGCATGGTTTCAAATAACAACCTTAATATCATAATAAGATTAATTAAGGATGTTTAAACTTTCAATTTTAGGTGCTTAAAATGTATCCCAGCAGGAATATATGATTGAAATATTCTGTTCTAAGTTCAACTGGGGTAATTCTTTTGTTTTGGATCATCATGCCAGTAACTTAATATAGAGTTAAGAAAACTTGTTGCTTTGCTTTCCATTTTTAATGAATGGTTTGTCTAGTATAACTATTTATTATGTAAATTTACTTGACTCCAAATCAAAACTATGAAAGTTACATTCGGAGATGTTCTATTTCCATTCTTGTAACCTCCATCTTGTACCTCACCCCAATATTTTATCAGAGGGGTTTGTTTGCAAACAAACTAAGCTGCATCTCCAACCCTTTTTATTTTTTTAATTTTAATTTTGAGATGAAGTATGGCTAATTTACCCAAGCTGGCCTAGAAATTTCAATTCTCCTGCCTCAGCCTCCCAAGGAGCTGGGATCATAGATATGAACCATCGTATGTTTTTAGTTTTTGGTAGGTCCTCCCACAGTTTATATTTTTACTATAAATAAGTACAAGTGAATATATTTCTATATATTCCCTGTCTGCATTTCTCACACAGAATGTGGCACACTTTATGCACTGATTTAAAATTGTGTTATTAAAATAATATTTTCTCTAGGGAGAACAGTATTTATCAGAATATAGAAATCTCCCTAATTCAGTTTTCTAAGTGTATCTTACACTAATAGTTGTCCATGTCCTTTTTTAAACAATCACTTTTAAAAAACAGGACATTTAGGATTTTTGCATTTTATTATAATTATAAATAATGCCCAATTTTGCAGGGCTTTGATAGATATTCTTCATCAGGTTGAAGTTTTCCTTTAATGTATCAAATTTTATCAAATGATTATTTTCAGTAACTGAGATGATCCATAAGAGGGCAATTGGGTCTATTGATTCAATGAGGAGATATGCAGATAAGGTGTCTAATATCAGACTATCCTTGTATTTACATAATGAGGCCTATTTTGTTAAGGAGAAATGTATGCCATGTGTTAACAGATTTGGCTGCTGATGTATGTACTAATTTAACATTTACAGTGAGATTGTATTAGTTTTCTCAGGCTGCCATAATAAAATTCCACACTCAGTAATTGAACAGAAATTTATTTTCTCACGGTTCTGAAGACAGTAAGTTCAAGATCAGAGTGCTAACAGGCAGTTTCTGTGAGGACTGTCTTTCAATATTTTAGATAGAACGATGGGTTCACATGACACATTCCTCGTGTGAACACAGGTGGAGACAGCCGGCCAGCTCTGCATCGTATCCTTTTATAAAGGCACTGATTCCGTCCTGACGGCCCTGCCCGTATGACCTCATCGAACCCTAATTACCTCCCAAAGACCCCATCTGCAAATGCTACTACATGTGTAGGAGGGGATCAGGGCTCTGACATATGATTGGGGTGGAAGGACAAACATTCAATCCATAGATTGACCTATAATTTTCACTTTCATGCTATCTTTGCTCTAAGTAACAATTTTCTACTAGATTCAAGAAATGTCTGTGGGCCCTTCTTTTTCATCTAAAAGATTTTGGATTTAACAGGGACTTTCTTTCTATTCTTTAAAGATTTGATAAAAGTTGTCCATAAAATTGGAATTTTTTTAAAACTTGGAATGATTTTATTAGGTAATTTTAAAACTACTGATTAGAGTTCTTCAATGATTATAGGTCTATTAGGAGTTTCTTCTGATTCAGCTCTAATAAGTTATTCTTTGCAAAGAAACTGATCATTTTGTCTAAATTTTTAAATATATTGGCAGAAAGTTGTGCATGATATTCTCTTACTGTGTCATAATTCATATATCTATAACAATATTCTCTTCTTATTACTGACATTATTTTAGTTTGTGTATGTGTGCCTTACTCCCCTCCCCACATCTCTCTTTTGACCAATGTTGGAGAAAGGATTATCTAATTTATAGGACCTTTTGAAAACTACATTTTTACCTTTTAGTCACCTGTTTGTTTGTTTGTTTGCTAGTTCATTAGTATTCCTCATTTTATTTTCTTCCTTCTGTTTTCTTCAGATTATTTATTTATTTATTTATTCTTTTTCTCCCTTCTCAGGCTCAGTCTTTCTAATTTCCTATTATAAGTATGTATGACTATAAATTTCTCTTGATATATTTTAATGCATGTCACAAGTTTAGAGAAAAATAATTTTCACTACTGTTCAGTTGTAAATATGTTCTATTTCTATTCTAATTTTTGCCTTGACCCATAAGCTTTAAAAAATTATGTAGTTTAACTTCTAAATTTAAAGAATTTTTTATCATGCATAATCTACATGATATTTGACGACAGGTGAGAAGCTATTTAAGTCACCTGGTGTCAATGTGGCCTAAGGAACACCCAAGAATTTCTTCAGGTCCTTGTAAAATGACAGGCATTAGATGAACTACATTTGCCCTTTGATTTGGATTAAAGAGGAAACCAGATAGCTGTTAGAAAAGGGTAATTAATGCTCAGAAATGAAAAATCATCCAGAGTCATCTATAACAGCAACCATGTCAGAATTAATCTATCTTGAGATTGATGATAAATAAATAGTTCAATTCCTTCCATTTCACCTCAGCTTGCTTTTTTTCTACTCAAGTCAAAGATAGTTTCATTGAGTAATTTTATTATAGTGAGAAGCAACTTTTATAAAATATTTCTACCAAGAATCTATCTTAAATCTTAGTACATACTTAGATATCTGGAAGTATGTTTCATATTATAGATGGTTTCTTTGTGGTAGTAGAACTTGGCATAAGTTTTGTTTCTTGCCTTATGTTTCCATTTTACTTTATTGCTGAAATTAAATAGTAAACATATGTATTATTTCTGAAAATTATAAACATTATTTTAAAATGTCTTTTAAAATAAACTAACACATTCAATCATCTTCTCTACATCTGGGGAGTTTTGGTGATGTATGTGGAAAGTGGAATGAGAAGGAAATTGTGCACAAGTCAAAACGAAGGGTAAAAAAGGCAAACTTTCCTAATCTTTTTAGCTAATAGTTCCTGAGTGCTTATCAGGTGTCAGACTCTAACACACCAACATCTACATCTCAACAGCTCTTTCCATAAGAGCAGCATCAGTCTTTGAAAAGAAAGAAGCCATGTCACCTACTAAAATATGAATAAACCTGAGGACATTGTACTAAGTGAAATATGCTAGTCATAGGACAAATATGGCATAGTTCCACTTATGTGAGGCATCTGAAGTAGTCAGAGTTATACAAGCAGAAACTACAGTGATGGTTGCTGATGCTGGATGAAGGGTAGAGCTAATCGATGCATGCAGAGTTTCAGTTGTGCAAGGTGAAAACTTTCTAGAGATCTGCTGTACAACAATACACATGTAGTTAACAAAACTGCATTTTATTCAGAAGGTACATTTCATGCTGGGTAGGGCTTTTTTTTTACCACAATAAAACAAATTGATAGGGCACAGGTGGAGCGAGCTTCTCAGATTAACCCACTGATCTCCTCCCCAAAGGCTTGGCACACATTATTCTTACAAATCTAGACTTGAGATGATGACCCTTAAGGGGAGTTACTTCTTCATTCTCCATTTCATTCATCCTCCCAAATGATGTGCTGGAGGACCAAACACCAGACTACACAACTCCCCCTTAAATATCCTTTGTCATGCACCAGATTTAGAATTCAACTTCGCTTATTTGGATATTGAAGACTCCTCAAGGTCCATGTGTTAACGGCTTGGTCCCCAGTGGCTCTATTGAGAGGTGGTGGAAACTTCAGGAGGTTGAATATAGTGGAGGATCCTTAGGTCACTGAGAGAGTTTCTAAGGGAATTGTGGAGTCCTATTAGTCTTTTCTTTTGGTTTCCTGGCTCCTGACATGAGCTGTGCCACATGCTCCTACCATGAAAAATTGTCCTTATCAAACACTTAAAGCAAAGAGCCACCTGAACACTTCCAAAACCATGAGACAAAACAAATTGTTTTTCTTCACATGCTACTTATTTCAGATATTTTGTAATAATACTATGAAGCTGACTAACACAAGCTCCTTCTCCGTGTCTTTTTAAATGACTATTTTCACTGTACTGTTTTGCTCTTCATAGAAAAATAGAGCATAGTTACAGGAGCTAGAATAATTATTTTCAAACCCCAGCTCTTTTACCTATTAATTTAGAAATCAAGTATATTATTGAATCCTTTGGTATGTATTTCCTCATCAATAAAATGTAGATAATATTATCATGTAGATAATATTATCATGTAGATAATATTATTTGGTATGTATTTCCTCATCAATAAAATGTAGATAATATTATTATTGGATTGTTGTGTGGATTAACCAAGTCCGCATATGTAACAGTTAGAACTGTCTGGGGCACAAGGTAAGAACTGTAGAAGTGATCACTATTGATAGGATCCCTCCCGAGTCCTACGGTATATCTAGAAGAGACAGGGCTGCCACATGCAGGATCAGCTCTTCATAGAGGCTAGGCATTAACTACATCACTGCTTCTTATGATTGACTGTGACAAGGTCACAAGTCCAGTTCTCAAACTTTAGAACAAGCGTATACTATAAGCTTGACTTCATTTTCCCCAGAATAACCCCTTATTAATTATGAACTTTTTTCATTAGCTTCAAAGGACACCTTATATGTTAACAAACTCACCATCTTAGTCACTTTCTCCTCATTGAGACACATACATGAAGGGACAGAGGTTTATTTTAGCTTATGTGGATTTTAGGCAAGAAGGCATCGCAGGAACAGTGGAGGTAAACCTGCTTATGTCACGGAAGTAAGGAAACAGAGGGAATGGAAGAGCCAGGGAGGCAGGTACTCCCTCCAGGTCATGGCCCGAGTCACCCACCTCTAACCAGACCTCACCTCCTAACAGCAAGTCAGCTGTAGAACCCCCATAATTTAACCACTTCCAAAGCCCTGCCTCTTAATATATGAGACTCTTAGGAGACATTCATGATCTAAACCATAATACTCCCTATGGCTTGACAGCCACCATATCATCAAAATTAAGCCTCCTGAAAGATGTGTCCTAGAGGTCTCTGTCTAGTTCATACCTATAGACATAGAACCAAAACAAAACAAGCTCCTCGAGATTGATTACTTAACAAATGAAAAGTTAAAAGGTAACTCCATGAAAGGAGTGCTATAATTCTAGATCTTCTACTTCCAGAGGTGACAAAGTTCCCTTGAATACACATATCAGCAACTACTATAAGACAGGAATAAAACTGAAAATTAAAAGGTTTGTTCGGTTGCTTCAAGGTAATCCTAGTCAATGTTTCCTTTTTAAATCTAAGAACAAAATTATTTAAGCCAATAAAAGAGTCCAGGATATATCCTTAAACTAAAATGTATTTTTATAATTGTAAACAACACTTTATAATTTTTGGAGGATAATATGGTATATTACAGCATCAAAAATGGTAAAAATTAGCAATATTTTCTTTTAAAAGTAAAAAAACTTACAATTGATCATGTTTTCTTCCTTCCTTCAACCTCTCACAGAATTTTTTATTTTATTTCTCAAACTATAAAAAATATGCTCATGCTCAAGGCAGTTAGCAGACACTAACTGGAGACAGGACTTTTCACTTACTCATCTTTACAGTCTACATAGTGAACCTCAGAGCTTAGTGCCCAGCAAATAGCTGCCGATGAGTAAGTGAAGATTCACCCAGAGTCTCTGAAACTGAGACATATCATAAAACTTGGAAGAGTACACACCATCAAGGCTTCCAGCTTAATATAATTACAAACAATTCAAACACCACATGCTGGCCAGACGTGATAGTACACTCCTGTAATCCCAGCACGCAGGAGGTTGAGGTAAGAGGATTTCTGTGAGTTCATGACTAGCCTAGGCTACAAAGTGAGTTTTTGGCCAGCCTGAACTGCACAGTGAAACCCTGTCTCAAAAAGGCAAAAAGCAAAACAAACAAACAAACAAAAAAACCTACATGCAAATACTAAGTTAATGACACAAAAGCAAAATAGTCTCTATTTTATTCTTATAAAGCACATTAAGAATAAAAGACAAGGAATGGTATGCATGAAATACAAACAGATGTAATGCTTTTGGTTTGGAAAACTCATTACCATACTTATTTGAACTACCAGTAAGTGGAAAAGGCATATTCTCCAAAGACACAAGTAACAGCAAACAGATTTCTACTGACGGATTTTTGCTCTCAACACAAAATTGTACAAAGACCAAAAACCTGAGACACTCAGCAAATTGACTCAAGCAAAAGACATACACAGTGCCAGTTTTCTTTCAGAAGTAGAGTGATGCAAATCACACATTTTGAGTTTTATTTTTACTTTTATCTAAACCTTTGGCTTTTAAAAGTTCCCTTTAGTCCTTTCAGTTTGATTAGCACTGCCATTATCAACATGCTACTGTGTTGGTTTTTTTGTTGTTTTATTTTTTTTATGCCAACAAAGAGTATTGGACTCTCTGCACACTGAGTTTGGTTTCTCTGAGAGAAACCCAAAATATCACAGGGAAAGAGTCATTTAAAGATGGGATGAGGAGGAAGGAAAGGAGAGCACAAGTAAAGAAAACAGAGTCTGTGTCTGTCTCTCTCCCCCTCTTCCAAGAATTGTACAGGTCTTTATTACAATTCTAACAAATAGGTAAGCAAAATGTTTTACTTATCCTTGCTCAGACATTGATATTAATCCTGGCTGAATCTCCTAACTGTTCTTTAAGCTTAGAGAATGTGATTTAATTTATAGAAGAAGGCAACCCACCGGACTCAAATATTCATCTCTGACTCTGATGACCCGCAGAGCACCTGAGAGCTGATATACAGGGATCATAAATGCAGTAACTTCTGAAGTAGCCCTAAGACCTAAGAAGAAAACTTAGCCAGAACTCAGATCCTACTAGCTATCAATGAAAGATTGTTTTCCTCTTACGGAAGGTGTCATTAATCAAAATCCAGAGACCCTAAGAAGAAACTAGCATCTCTTTTTCCATAATCTCAAACTAAAATTAACATGATCAAATTATCGATGCAGGCAACAAATACAGAAAAAAATTAAAAATCATATATATTTGCATGTCAACATGCAGTTATAATAAGACATTTCCAAATAACACTCATGCTCATCCTTGTTAAAAAATTAGTTATTGACCTACCACAAGATACCATTACTTTATGTATTAATAATAAGCACGTATATGACTATATCATGAATTGATATTTCTAATATTGTGAGAAACCTCGTTTTAACATAATTTCACTCTTTTATCTCTGAGCAATTTATTTTAGTCATCCAAAGTTTATTGGAGAAGGCATTTATCTGCTTCATGAAATAACAAAAGAGTCCTTGGCACAAAAAGTTAAGAAGTTCGGCCGAAGAACATCACTGTTTTTTCTGGGGTTGTGACACACACAGCTAGAATGCAGATCTCTTAAAGGAGCATTTTTCAAGCTGAAGAATTGTATAGGATTGTTCACAGAGGGGAAATTTTGCAGGCATACATAAACTTACAGATAAAATTCCTGTATGTCTACAAATCTAAAACAACTATAAAATTCATTTGAATGAATGAAATAGAACACAACAACAAAACTAATAAAATTCAAATTATTTATGTGAATGAATGAATACTGTCATTGCTCTGCTAAGACACCCTGAGTGTGCTGCTGTCTGTGGCTGCACAAGTTCTACACTGGAGAAACTTGTGTTACTCTATTGCCTGGCTGAATGAGCCTACTGCAATATTTTCCTATTTGAACTCTACAAAGGCATCCTTTTGTAGGTGATACCAGACTCTTTGCTCTCCAGTGGAGAATATCAAGTCTGCTTCTGTTTCTTTTTTGACAGTCAGCAAATGTTTAAGCAGCACAGCTAAGCAACAACATAATCATAAATAGAATCTCTGTAGGAGTATCTGTTATGTTTATCCAAGTGATCCAGAGGAGGCTTGTGTTAATTTTTTATTACCATTGAAATAAAAACATACAATTAAGAAATTGTTGCAGAAAATACTTGACTTTCTTGGAATATACTCCAATATATACCAAAGCTCCAGCCAGAAAAACTGTACAACAATATAACAAGAGGAATCATCAGGACACAGTTCTTAAGCACATCTGAGCCTCTCACCCATCCACGTTTTCACATGTGAGTACAGACTCTCATCCTAAGTTCAGCAGAACTGGCTTTTGAGTAAGACTATCCAGGGTTCCATGTTTCACAGGATTAGAAAATGTCAGGGAAAAAGGATAAAAGACTTGGTGTGATTCTATATGTCTAGTTAGATTCCCTCTCTCAAAATCCTCCGTTGGAGAGTTGCCTGATGAGTAAATACAGGTAAACTTCAAGACCTGGCTCTAATTCTCTCAGCTACATATTCTTGTAGAGTTCGGTTTAACACTAATGGAAATAACACATATTAAAAACATAAAAGTAGGAGGAAAGAATAAAATTCAGAATTAACTTGTACTCCTAGCAGCTTTGGGGTATACACTCAGGGCATTTTGGTATATCTCTAGCTATTAGTGTATATAAGTCAATCCTGTTTAGATAGTATCTCTATGCAAGTCATTTTATCTTCAGAAAAGATACTCTCAGTAGTTCCTCAAGGGAAGTAAAAAAGAAAACTAGATACAAAGTAAATGTCTATTATTAAGGGAATGATTGAAATAGATTATAGCACAATGATAGCATGAAACGTTATTAGTCATTATAAATATGAATTAGAATTAGGTCATTGCCCTAGAGATTAAGTGAACTGTTCTTAAATGAGCAATTATGTAGAAAAATATACACAATCAATATGAGCCTATTTTTGAAAAACAATGCCAGATAATCATCTATATGTATATGATTCTGTATATATGTATCTGTATATGTGTTGATATATTATTGTGTAAGCATGGATAAAAGCTATAAAATTATACACATTCAGTTGTTTAATAAGGCTTGATTAGGAAAGGAGTAAGGAAGAATGGTACAGTAGGAGAAGGGATGAAGGGATTTATGCAAAAAGAGAAAAAAAGATTTCAGTTTAAAACAATGTGTCATGTAATGCGATCGCATTCATGTGTTATTAAAAAAGAAAAATCAGCCAGGCATGGTGGTGCTCGCCCGTAATCCCAGCACTCAGGAGGTTGAGGCAGGAGGATCACTGCAAGTTTGAGAACAACCTGGGCTCCAAAGTGAGCTCAAGGCCAGCCTGAACTGTATAAAGAGACCCTGTCTCAAAAACACAAAAAAGAAAAAAGAAAGAAAAGAAAAGAAAGTTAGAAGAAATGAGAAAGAAACAACCGTGGATAAGTGAGGTAAAAATGGTTGAGGAGTTGGGAATACAGAATGGAAAAATAAGGCCCTCCAAAAATCTGCTCTTGCACAAAACCAGGGAGAGCACTGAAGTTCTTTGCTAAAATTAAAATTTTCGCTAATGAGTATTCTAGAAAGATGACAGAATAGGAAGCACCAAGAATCTATCTCTTACCTAAACAACAACTACACTGGCAGGGTATGTCTGATGTAACTACTATGAAGCTCTGAATTCCACTGAAAGCGCGCAACTTGCAGGGGAAGGGTTGAATGTCAAATTGTGATAAACCTCTCAGTTCTTAGCACAGGAGTGGATACCCACCCAGCCTGTGGCAGGCAGCTGTCCACATCTTCCTGGAGAAGCCTACAGCTTGCAGGAACCAGAGTGGGCAAAAAGGACCCTGTCCTCCACACACCGAGGATCTGTATTTGGATCAATGATTGGTACTTTAAGCAAAAAGTTGAAATAAAAAGGTGGGGGCCCTTGTTTTTGTCCCTCTATCATTATCACAAGTTCTATCCCTCCAGCCAAGGAGGCTTCCAGGGGACTCAAGTGGGTTTTCTCTTTTCTGGGAGACATATATTAAAGACTAGTGCATTAAAAATCAATTGAATGCATGGAGAAAATTTGAAAGTGACTATCTGTGGCCAAGATAAAGTAGAATAAATAAATACATCAACAAAAAGAGTAACAAAAGCAACACACTCTGAGGAAGGGAGAGAATCTGAATTCCAGTTACTACATTATTAAGATTTAAATGCTCATTGTCAGCAAAAACAAAATCACAAAGCATACATAGAAAAGAGAAAATGTGCCCCATTCAAAAGAAAAAACATATCAATAGAAAATGATCTGGAGGCAAATCTACTCAACAAAGACTTTAACAGTCTAAAAGATGGTCCCCAAAACTAAAAGAAGATATGAAGACTTAAGAAAATTATGCAAGAACAAAATAATAATCGAAAAGACAGAAAAGGTAAAAAGAAACCAAAAAGAAATTCTGGAGCTGAAAAATATGACTAAAACGAAATTTTCATGAGCAAGATTCGAAGGCAGATTTGAAAAATCAAAAGAAAAAATCAGCAAGCTGGAAGTTAGAACAATGGAAATTTTCCAGTCTGAGGGACAGAAAAGGAAAAGTATTGAAGGAAAATGAACAGAGTCCAAGAGACCTGTGGAGCCGGATCAAGAGAACCAACACAGGTGTGGGAATTTCAGGACAAGAGAGGAAGGGCTTAGACAGGATCTGAAAAAATAATGACTGAAAACTTCCCAGATTTGATGTAAACATGAATATAAACATCCAAGAAGTCCAACAAACTCCAAATAAACTGACCTCAAAAAGGATCACACTAAGGTATTATAAAGAAACTTTCAAAAGACAAGGATAGTCTCGAAAGTAGTAGGTGAGAATTATTCATCACTGTGATGGTTTAGATCTAAAATGTCCCCTAAAAAATGTGTTGAAAGCTTGTGTGGCATGCAGCAATATTTGAGGAAGAGCTGTCAAGCTTTTTTTTTTTTTTTTTTTTTTTTTTTTGGTACTGGAGATCGAGCTCATGACCTTGCGCTTACCAGGCAAGCACCTGAGCCGCTGAGCTAAATCCCTGGCCGCATGCAGTAATATTCAGACGTGGAGCTTTGGGAAATGACTGGATCCTGGGGGCTAACTGAATAGACTATTGGGAGGTGGCAGAAGCTGTAGGAAGCGGAGCATAGGTGAGGAAAACGAGACCCTGGGGGGATGCTCAGGAAGGCAGTGTCTTGTTCCCAGGCCATTGCTCCCTCTCATCTGCTCTTTGCCACCCCATCCTCATCGCACCCCCACCTCCCACTTCCTGTGGGAGCAGCTTTGCTAGGCTGCCCCTTGGGCTAGATGCTCCACCCCACCATAGCCTTAGAAACAATGGGATCAGTTGACCATTGACAGAAACCATGACAGAAAATAAACATATTTGTCATAGCAAACTTTCTGACACAATCACATACAATGGCCCATCAGTAAGAATACCTGTGGATCTCTCCTCAGTAATTTTAGGGGCCAGAAGGCAGTAGGCTAATATATTTCAAGACCCAAAAGAAAAGAACTGTCAACCAAGAATTCTATATATTTTGAAATGCTTCTTCAAAATTAATGAAGAGCTGGGAATTTAGCTCAGTGGCATAAGTGCTTGCCTGGCAAGTGCGAGGTCACGAGTTCAATCCCCAGTGCCGCAAAAAAAAAAAAAAATTAAGGAAGAAATTAAGACATTTGTAGATAAAGGCTGAAAGTTATTGTCAGAAATGCTGGAGGGAGGTAGTTAGTTAAAATGAAAGGATACTAGAGCGTATCTAGAAGCAACATGAAAAAATAAAGATCTCAACTAAGATAAATACAAGGGCAATTATAAAAATTGGTATCATTATACCAATGGTCTGTGACTGCATATTTGGTTTTCTACATAATTTAAGAGGCTAATACACTTTAGGAAAGAATTATTAGTCTAAAAGTTAGTGGCTAATGCATTTCAATGCATCATTACTTTATGATTTGGGTTACACACATATAAAGATTTAATCCTGTAACATCAACAACCAAAGGGGTGGAGCTGAACCAGAGTTATTTTCATACATTATCAAAGTCAAGCTGATATAAATTCAAGTTAGAGTGCTACAACTTTAGGATATTAAATGTGACCTCCATGGTAATCAGAAGAAAAGTTGTACAATATACACCAAAGAAAATGAGAGATGAATCTAAATGTTTTAGTACAAAAAAAAAATTAACCAGATACAACTAAAAGAATAGAGAAATATAGGAAATGGCAAATAGAAACTCTAAGGCATATAGAAAACAAATAGCAAAATGACAGAAGTAAATACTTCTTTATCAGTAATTACTTTAAGCATAATGGGTTAAACTCACTAATCAAGAGAAATTGCAGAATATTTTTTTTTATTTTAAAAAGGATAAAACCAAGGAAAATAAAGCAGAATAAAACCAATCAGAACAAACCAGAGTAAGTGATACAGGACTTCATAACATTATGAAATCAACAGTAGTTACCATAATGCCTTTTGTTGTCTTCAAAATAGCTGCAGATACCTTCAGACATAGTAAAAATCAAACAGAATAGAATAGAAACAATAAAAACAAAACAATGGATGCAATAAAGGACTTCAAAACAAGACAATAGTAAATTCAAAATGGCTACCATATACATCTTACTATCTTTGAAATAGCTGCTCTTGCTGTCGGATATAACATAATCAAACAAAGCAAAAGAGAATAAAACCCAACCCAACAAAACAAGAACAATGTAGGACTTCAAAACGAGACTATAGGGAATCAACAATGGCTCCCACCCTCAGAAGGAGATCCCGCCTAGATGCCACACTGCTTACCACTATCTTCTGAATAGATGATCAGACCATTGGCCCTAGCCCTGCAAGGTCAGTGAAACGCCGAAGTACCACAGGCATCCAATTGCCTTTCACGTTGGTAGCTATCATCAGAGCCTGTGTTTCTTTGGATCAACCGATTGTTTACGGGGGGGTTGGGGATGGCACTTCTTGTTTGCCAGCCCACTAGCCGGAAGGGGCTGGGATCTGGCTGTCCCTCTGCCAGGGGCGGCCCGCACATGGCACTGGTTCGGGCAGGGCGGGGCTTGTTCTCTCTCTCTGCTGTCCGCGATGGCGCTGACTCACAGGGAAAGGCTTGGCTCTGGATGCCCCCTGTCCAGCAGCCGCCCGTGCATGGCGCTGGTTCAGGCGAGGCAGGGCTTGTTCTCCCAGAATAAATTTTTTTAAAAAGCATGCTTTAGCTGTATGTTGTTAACAAGAGACTTAATTTAAATCCAAAGACACAAATAGATAAAAAGTGAAATGATGGGAAAACATATGACACGTAAATCTCAATGTATAGAAGCAGGATGGCTAGGCCCACATCAAACTAAATAGATGTTAAATCAAAAAAGTTTAGAAAAGACAAGAACATTACATATCAATAAAAGTTTCAATACAGCAAGACAAATACAACTATCAACATTTATATACCTAATGACAGGCCATCCACATACAAGAAGCAAAACTTGGAGAAATAAATAGTTCTACAAATAATAGCTGGAGAAATAAATACCCACCTTCAATAATGGAGAAAAGAATTAGAGAAAAGATAATGAAGGAAAAAACACAATTTCACTTCTAGATGTAAATAAGGAGAACTGGAATCATTATGTTCACCCTAAAGCATACACATGAACACATTTCTGTGTTATTCATGATTGCTGAAAAGAGAAACAACTCAAGTATCCAACAATGGATAAATAGATACACAAAATGTGAATATCTGTTCAATGATACAGTGAAATATTATTCAGCACTAAAAAGGAATGAGGTCTTGGTACATGCTGTAACATGGATACATACTGAAAACATTATGCTAAGTGAGACGCAAAGGACCTTATACCATATGGGTCCCTGTGCATGAAAGGTTCACATTAAAGGAATCTATGCAGACGTGAAACAGATTACTTTAGGCCAGGAGCTCCAGGAAAGGACAAACGGGAGCAAAGAATATCACACTTCTGTTTACAGTGATAAAAATATGATGGTTGCACAACTTTGTACAACAAATGGCTGCACAACATTGAAAACTGCTGAATTGTATACAACATAAAGGTGAAATTTACGATATGTGAATGATATCTCGAAAAGTTATTTTAAAACAGTGAATGAATGAGAAGGATGGCACATTTTCATCTGAAACAGAAGATTTAGGAGCTGGTTATCAAAGATGTGATAAGAGGGCCGCACATGTTAAGCTTTCCATAAACCAACGCACTCTCTTGTCACTTCAATTCCTCATCAGAGCGTGCAGGTTCTTTTAGTCTTTACTGTATTATCTGTGAACCAAAATCTGTTGACTGGTGACAGTTTTCTTCTCTCCTTAAAGTTCAATGTATACTTAGTTATAAATGTATAGGGAAGAAAAAGTGAAAATTAAAACCCAGATACAGGATGCAACCCAGAAAAAAATCCTTGCTGAAACAGCATAAAAGTAAGCTGTGGGCCTTTTTTTCTTTTCCATTTTATGTTCGGTTTTCAAAATAGAACTTATGAAAGCTTTTAAAATTACAGATGTCCCAGAGTCACCTAAAGCCCATTTCATGTTCACAAAGCCCAGCTGTGCTACGGAGTGTAATACTATGGTTATTCTGGTTAAAACTTTACACACTACAAGATGTTGAGGACCCCCCAGGAGGAAATTTCTTAGTGCAAGATTGCTTCCGGCTTGCTCTTGCTAGGCGCTCACACCTTGTTTTCCTACCCAAGAAATTTAGGTAGGACAGAATGTCTGGCCATAGGATTTTGGGACCGAAGTAGACTTAAATAATTTTTACATATGCCAGGAATTGAAAATATCTTGACTGGAGAATCATAAAAAGGGTACAGAAAGATGAAAACAAATTATGTGCTATAAGGGAATACAAAAATAAAAACACATTACACAACACTTTTTAAAAATTAATTAAATAAATATTGAGTGACAAAAGTATGATCAGGCATCACTAACAAAAGTGGTAAATAACATGACAAAAGATTTTAATATACTTATTCATTCAATTAATTTTTTTATCAAGTACTATACAGCAATAAAAATCAACTACTTCTTCTACTCTTCTGGAGCTCAAAATTTATTCAGTAACAATCTGACTACTCCAAAGAAAGCAATAAAATTATGTAAACAAGTATGAAATACTTGAAAGAGCACTGACCAGGGAGTCTCAATATCTGAAACCCAATTTCATGTCTACCTATTACTAAGCAAGTGATAATTGTATATGTCAACTCAATTTCATACCTTGAACAATGGTATGACAGCACCTGTCCTGAGAATTTCATTAGTTAACTGTAGGAATCACAAAGAAAATATTCAAACATGTCCTGAAAACTATCAAAAGCTCTATTATCACAGGCTAGCACTATTAGCAAAATGTATGAAAAATTATCACATTCCTTGCAATAAATAATTTCAGTTAATGTGGACAGTATACTGAGAGTCTATGCAGACAGACACAAAGGTCAATGCTAAATATTAAATACATTAAAAACATGGAATCACACACATTCAAAGGTTTCAGCCTTTTCCATTTAATCATTATAATTTCACCTGACTTTCTGCTCGCTATCAAATTATACTAATATTCTCAAGACATCAGACATAGTTAATGCATGTGCTCCTGCTTCAGAATGAAAAAATGAGTCAAGCAGACTTCTATCAAACTTCCAAACTGAGCAACAACCACCATACTTTTCTTTACGCTTCCGGGTACATGTCTGTTGACCTTATTTGAATCTTTACAAATGGTGGGACCTTCAAACTACAGACAAATCCACTTAGTAGAAGAAAATAACAATTGTTATTGCAACCACATTAACTCGGCTGTTTTTATTTTAATTATTTCTGTACTTCTGATGGAAAACACTGTCCTTACAAATAATGAAGTGCTTAATACATGACTAAAATATAAAACCTCAAATTAAACTCATGAGGAATATAAATTTAACTTGGCCTAACTCTGGTTTGCAATATTACTGTCAGAAAATGAACTGGTCTCCCTATGAACCACTGGTAAACACTAAGCATCAGACATAGTTAATGCATGTAAATGTTGAGTGAAACAATGGCACCTAGACAGTCTCTCTTTCAGGGGCTGGAGAAATAGAATAATCCTGCTTTTCCTCAAACACTAACCAACATACTGTGATAGCTAAAGGGCAAGTTAATCATTCTCTTCCTGGCTTGGAATAAAAATAAATACTCTGTCCCAGACCTAAGATGTGGTATCCCAGTGTGTGTTTCAAGAACAAGAAAGGAAAGAAAATGACCATGGATGGATGGGCTTTGTGTAACTTCCAATCATATAACTCTATCATCTTGGTGAATGGCAAACAAGAGGTAAAACAACTGTGGGAAAAGGTCTCAGCTTTTATCGTCTCTGTTTGGATTACAGCTGAAGTTCCTTGGCACTTTCCACACAAATCCACTCCCACGAAGCAGTCTAGAAGTTGAGTGATTTTACTCAAGATGTGAGGGCTGTCAAAGGACAGAGTCACATTCCAGACTATGATGTTTGCCACCATGTCACTGTCTCTCACCCACAGAAAATTTTCTCCTAGGTCCTTTTCTGTTGTAACCAACAAATTCTTCTATTTGTCCTCATGCTGAAGAGTTTTGCACATGTCATTTTTCTAAAGGTGTGATTTTCAGTCACCAACATGTAAACTAAGTTTCACAGCCAATTCAAAAGGAAGAAACAAGATGCAAAGAGCACATCGATGCCTCAAAAGCAAATAGGTGAATGAACCCACTAAACCACTCACCATCCATTATGTAATGGGGATCCCTCCAGCAAAGAACCAACATGAGTGACTTAACTTACTAACTTAATCATCTCAAAATAAACAACTTGAAAACATTTGCATAAGCTTTCATATTAGGCAAGTAGCATAGTTGTTGCATTGCAGAAATGTTGAAAGGCTTGGACACATTTTCATTTGTTAACCAGTCTCTAGCTGGACAGAAGAGTCACTGGCATCATGGTTAAGACTAGGGCCCGTGGCCAGGCTTCCCAAATGAGTGGAGTTCACAGCACTGGTTACCACAATTAAAACCTACCTGTGGGTTCAACAGACATTGAAGGCCACTCTCACTCAGCACCTCAGACTTACGTGTATTCCTGTGACGTTGGTCCTCCAGGAGAGGAGTTTCCATATTCCAAGCTGGAAGGCGTTGAGTGGTGCGTGCAGTAGGTGTCATTGTACTCGCATTATAAACTGTGTTTGTAAGGATATCAGGCACTTGAACCTCACCATCAGTTACCAAAGGTTCGCTTCCATTTGATTTAAAGTAGGTCGTTTTTAATGTCCCTGGGGACAGAAAAAAAAAAATTTTAAACATTACTAGGGCTGGGCGTGGTGGCACACATTTGTAATCTCAGCTCTTGGGAGGCCGAGGCAGGGGAATCCTAAGTTCAAGACCAGCCTGGGCTAAAAGATATATTAAGAAATCACTAGAATTACTTTCGTTTGTGTCACTCCACAGAGACAAGCACGAACAGCAAGATAATGGCCACGAGAACTCCCTCCTTCACAAGGAAAGCCAGGATAATTTCACTGCTACCACGAATCACACAGCCCTATGAAAAACTATAACTCTCTTGAGAACTTAAGGTTTCGAGACATAATATCCCGCTTAGATTTATTAGTCCCCCCAAAATTTAAGATAATTTTACCTCACTTGGGACTCAGTTTTAAAAAAAAGTGGCAAAGCTTACTGTGTTTCCTTCCCACTTGCTCGGTTTCTTAATTTCATCACGACCCAGGACACGGTTTCTCAATTTCACCCATGACCGTATTCCACGGAACCCAAGGTGCACGCCGCACTATCGTCATAGTGGATCTGCCACCCAAGGAGACCAGATGCCTGCTTTCAGCCTATGTTCCCCCCAGAGTCTGCACTAAACTTCAGGGAACTACACAGAACATATAAATAAAAATAATAGAGCTCAGATATTCACCAAGATTTAAATCACAGAACCAAAAAGCACCAAATAAACACAATATAAGAGAAGATGGTAGATTATTTTCACATTAGACCAGAAGCTAGAAAATGGAATCACACAAAATAAAAATTTGTCATTAAACTATTATTAACCGGTTACTTTATCAGTGTATCCATCTAAGCAGGCAAAAAAAAGAATTAAACCTAAAAATATTTAGAGTTGCCTAGCTTTCACTTTAGGTAGAAGCTTTAAAACTTTCAAAGAAAGAGCGTATTTTTAACCCAGTCAAAATAGGCAGCAGACTGTGTTTCCAGAGTATAGCATTGTCGCTGAGCATGTCAACCAAAATAAATGACTGCGATAATGATCCATCCATAGAAGTACCAAAGGGAGATTTTTTTTTTCTCTAAAACATTTACAGTGAATGTTCTAATTGGCTCTCACTTTTCTAAACAGACTCATGGGTCATTAAAAGCAAAAGAAATAAAAATAAAATGTTTAATATCAGCCTATGGAAAAAATTTCTCTACATGTGCTTGACACTTGGAAAACATTAACTCCAAATCAAAATAGAACAGCAGCTGCTTCCTAGCTAACTAAGGTCAACAATTTCATCTGCCAGAGGATTCTAAATAAAATGCTGGAGCATGAATGCTAAACCCTGATCCAGGGATGCAGGTAACGTACTCTTCAAACTCCACGATTAGGAATAAGTATCAAATGCACTAGGTAAAATGAAGAAGTCACTTAATTGTTTCATTTTCAAAATGTTTTGAATGTGATGACTATTAAATAAGATATGTTTCATTCACATAGAAAAATTTATCAATCCATTACATGAAACGTCACTGTTATCTATTTGTTAGTTGCCCTCTCCCTTGGTTATTTTGGCATAAAGAGATTTCTCACATAAAATGATATTTCTCCAGTGTGGCTGTAATGAATACATAAAGCTCATTAAGTTGATTTACTTACAATGGCTAAACTTAACAATCTGTCTCCATCTAGGTCAACAACTCCTCACATTTTTACCCCAGAGTAATTCTTTTAAAGTGAGTTCTTCCCATCTGAACTATTTCAACAGTTGTTCTTAGCATTTTGTTTGTAATAATTAGCCGTAGTAATAATCTTGCTCTTATCTTTTTTAACCTAAACACAGTGATAAAAGTGGTAATAGCATCTGTTTATCCTAAGAAGCCCTTTGAAAGACTGACTTTTTTAGAAACACTGACTTGGATAACCACTTTCTTAAAAAGCAAAGGCAGCTTTCCTTGCTCTAAAACACTAACTGTGAAAGTAATTTGGCAAAATGTAGAGAAAGGTAATATATAATAGTTGTAGCTATTATTCCTAAAGTATGGGGAAGGGAGAAAAGGTAACAGGCAGAAAGACAGGAAAGACAAGAAGCTTAATGGACATGTTTTTAAAAGCTTGAACTCAATGGAAAATTTGTTTTTGAGCATCTCTTGAAATTGACCAGCAGCCAACACAATTAGTCATCTATTATGCATTCTTTAAATGCACAAAAATTAGAGCTCATTAAGCCTGCACCATAGTGAGCTATGTGAAATGCTGAAAGATATTAGCCCAGAGTAAAATATTCATTCTTCTAATGTCACACCATTGTTTTCCACATTCCTGTTTTTATGAATCAATGGTTAAAGCTACAGGTCCAGTAGCCCAACTACCTGTATTTCAGTCCCTCAAACATGGGGCAAACTCTAAACTGCCATGAAATAAGGAAAATAAAAGAACTTCTTTCATGAGGTAGTTGTTGCGGGGATGAAACAAGCCAACACCTATATAAACCCTTGGAAAAGCGCTTGGCACACAATTTCCTCAATAGCTGTTAGTTGTCACTAACAATAGTAAAAATGCCTTCCTCAAGGCTGCTGAGGTAGATCTAAATAAATAACAATTTCCTTTTTATAAGTGTATTCCAGAATCACAAAAGGGTTAAATTTTCAAAAGTGAATCACTTTATCTACTTTTTGGGCATAAAAAAATCTGTGTTTTTTTTTTCATGCTAAAGTTATTGGTAGAAGGTCAACTATATCAAGATTATATGGCTCCAAAGTGTTTTGGCTCTATAAAAGAACAATTTAATAATGTTTAAGAAGTAATCTATATTTCTAGTGATAATAGTCAAACTTTAATGGTACCTTACAATGACTATTGGGCACTGTGACAGGCAGAATAATGTTCTCACAGAAAAATCCACGTCTTTATTCCCAGAACCTACAGATATGTTACCTTACATATCTTACATGCAAAACAGATGTTGTAGATATAATTATGTTAAGGTTTTCCAGATGGGGAAATTATCTTCAATTATTCAAGTGAGTCCAATACAATCACTAGGGTTTGTATACACAGAAGAGATAACTAAAAGACTATGTGTCAGAGTCATGAATTGTGGAAAGACTCAAAGGGACATTGCTTGCTTTAAAGTTGAAAAGAGGCTATAAGCCAAGAATGCACAAAACCTTTAGATGCTAGAAAAGGCAAGAAAATGGATTATCACCTAGAACCTCCAGAATGAACACTATAATTTTCACCTTGTGAGACATAATTTGAACTACTGATTTTAATAACTCTTAAGACAATAAATTTGTGGGGGGTTGGATTTTTTAAAGAGAAAAAACAATGAAAAAGATAGAGAATTTCATAACAAGATAATAGAAAATTAACAATGGTTAATATATTCCATATTGCTATCTTCAAAGTAGTTGCTCCAATTACAAGATAAAGGCATGCAAAATTGATCAAACAGTATAAACACAAACCACTCTTTTCAATGAACTAAAAGAAATTAGTAGTATAATTATCTTAGCTATGTTGTGTATATACTTTTTTTCTTTTCTCTTCCTTCTGCTCTCCTTTCTCCCATTCCAGTTTCTTTTTCCTTTTGAGCAGTTTCTCTTTCACAATATCTGCTATAGATTTTGGATCTTTTTTTAATCTTTGGCTTCTTATACTGGGGAGACATTATGATGTTTACACATGCAAATCTGATTTATTTCACTTAAGAGGATGATCTCAAGTTGCATCCATTTACCTACAAAAGTCTCCAGTTTATCCTTCTTTATGGCTGAGTAGTACTCTATTGTATAAAAAGACCACATCTTTTTTATCCATTCCTTGGTTGATGGTCAGTTAGGTTTTTTTACAAGATCTAGCTATTACAAATTGTGCTACTATAAACATGGAGATATATATATCACTGGGGTATGATGTTTTTAATTCTTCTGGGAAAATACCCAGAAAGAGAATAGTTGGATCAAATGGGACCGCTAATCCTAGTTTTTTGAGGAATCTCTACATTGATTTTCACAGTGGCTGCACTAGTCTGCACTCCCACCAACAGTGGAGAAGGGTTCCTTTATTCCCACAGCCCCATCAGCATTTGTTATTGGTTAATTTCTTGATGATAGCCATTCCTTCTGAGGTGACATGGAATCTGAATGTTGTTTTAATTTGCATCTCTCTAATCACCAATGATGTTGATATATTTTTTCATATATTTATTCATCATTTGTATTTCTTCATCTGAGAAGTCCATATTCATCTCAGATGCTTATTTTTGGATTGGATCTCTGAATTTGGGAGGCATGAGTTTTTTCATGTCCTAGATAGAAGTCCTTTGTCTGAGGGACAATTGGCTAAAATTTTTTTCCCACTCCATGGATTTTCTTTTCACTCCGTTGGTGATTTCATTTGCAGTTCAAAAACTTTTTAATAAGATTAGGTTCCAGTTGTTGATTCTTTGAAGTATTCCCATGCAGTTTGGTTTTAGTTCATGAATTCTTTGCCTATTCCTAGGTCTTAAAGATTTCTACCTACTTTGTTTCCCGGTAGGTTTAGTGTTTTGGTTTTAATATTTAGAACTTTGATCCATTTTGACTTTAGTTTAGTGAATGGTGATGGGCATGAATCTAGTTTTAGTCATTGGCATATGGAAAGCCAGTTTTTCCAACACCATTTATTAAAGAGGCCACCTTTCTTCCAGTGAACATGTTTGACCCATTTGACAAAGATAAAATGGCTCACTGTTTTTGTAGTTGTGTCTGCATCCTCTAATTTGTTCTACTAATCCTTAGGTCTGTTTTTTTGCCAGAACCATGCTGATTTTTATCACGTAGTTTTGTAGTATAATTTCAAGTCAGAGTCTATGATGCCTCCTGCCTTGCCTTTGTTGCCCAGGATTGCTTTTGCTGTTCTAGGTCTCTTCTGTTCACAAATAAATTTTAGCAATGTTTTTTCTAGATCTGTGAAGTATGCTAATGGTATTTTGATTGGGAATGCATTATATCTGTATAACAGTTTTGGTAGCAAGGTCGTTTTTACAATGTTGGTTCTTTCTATGCATGAGCAAGGGATATGTCTCCATTTCCTAATCTCTTTGATCTCCTTTTTCAGAGTACTGCACTTTTCAATATATAGATCCCTACTGTCTTTTTTAGATTGATTCCTAAGTATTTCTTTTTTACTTTCTTTCTTTCTTTTTTTTTGGATGCTACTATTAAGGGTGTGGTTTCCCTAATTTCTCTCTCAGCGAGTTTTTTGTTTGTCTACAAGAATGCTATTCATTTTTGAGTGTTGACTTTGTATCCAGCTATGCTACTGAATTTGGTTATTAATTCTTGAAGTCTTTTGGTGGAGTTTTTGGGGTCTTCTATGTAGAGTATCATGTCATCTATGAATAATGATAGTTTAACTTCTTCCTTTCCAATCATTATTCCTTTTATTTCTCTCTCTTATCTAAGTGCTCTGGCTAATGTTTCCAGAACTATATTGAAGAGCAGTGGTGATAGTGGACATCCTTGTCTTGTTCCTGATTTTAGAGTTAAAGTTTTCAGTTTTTGTACATTTAGTATGATATTAGCTGTTGGTTTGTCATAGATGGCTTTTATCAGATTGAGGTAAAGATCATCTATTCCAATTTTCTGTAGCATTTTTATCATGAATGGTGTCAGACTTTATCGAAAGCTTTTTCTGCATCTATTAGTATGATCATGTGATTTTTGCCTTTGGCTCTGTTGATACGGTGTATTATTGATTTGTGTATGTTGAACCATCTCTGCATTCCTGGGATGAATCCCACTTGGTCGTGGTGTATAATCTTCTTGGTGATTTGCTGCATTCTGTTTGTCAGTATTTTATTGAGGATTTTTGCATCTATGTTCATTAGGCAAATTGGCCTGTAGTTCTCTTTTTTGGTTGAGTCTTTCTCTGGTTTTGTTATCAGGGTAATGCTTGCCTCCAGGAATGAGTTAGAAAAAACTGCTTCCCTTTCAATTTCATTAAACAGTTTGAGGAGTATTGACATTAAATCTTCTCTAAATTTCTTATAGAATTTGACTATGAATTCACAAGGACGTGGGCTTTTCTTTGTTGGTAAGTTTTTAATTATGTTTTCAATTTTATGATAACTGATATTGGGTTATTCAGAATTTTTATATCTTCTTGATTCTGCTTTGGCAATTAATACATTTCTAGGAATCTGTCCATTTCTTCTGTGTTTTCCATCCTATAAAAGTAAAGATTTTCAAAGTAGATATGGATGATCTTCTGAATTTCCACAATATCTGTAGTCATTTCACCCTTGTTATTCCTTATTGCACAAATTTGAGCTTTTTCTTTGATTTTTTGATAAGGTTGGCTAGGAGTTTATCAATTTTATTTATTCTTTCAAAGAACCAACTCTTCAATATATTAATTCTTTGTATTGTTTTCTTAGTCTCAACTGCATTAATTTCTGATCTTTATAATTTCCTCCCTTCTTTGGCCTTTGGGCTTGACTTGCTCTTCTTTTTCTAGAAGCTTGAGGTGCAGCATTAGGTTTTTTGTGATCATTCTGTTTTCCTGATATGAGGATTCACTGGTACAAATTTTTCTCTGCGGAATAATTTCATTGTGTCCCACAGGTTCTGGTAAATTGTATTTGCATTTTCATTTGACTATAGATATTGTTTAATTTCTCATTTAATTTCTTATTTAATTTCCTCTGTGATCCACTGATTGTTCAGAAGGATGTTATTTAATTTCCATGTGTTTATGAAGTTTTTGGTGTTTCTTTTGTCATTAATTTCCAATTTCTTTGCACTTTGGTCAGATAATATGCATAAGATAATTTCAATTCCTTTGTATTTATTTAAGGATGCTCCATAGGCTAGTATATGGTCCATTTTAGAGAACATCCCATGTGTAGCTGAAAAGTATGTGTACTCTGATATTGGTGGATGGAACACTCTGTAAACATCTGCCAAGTCTGTTTGTTCACAGGTTTATTTCAGTTCTGTGGGTTTTTTGCTGTTTTTTTCTCTAGTTGATCTATCTCTTTGTGACAATGGGGTATTAAGGCACCCTGTTACAATTGTGTCATTGCTTATATGATTTTTCACATCTATTAATATTTGTCTTGAATAAAAGGGTACTTCTGTATTTGATGCAAATGTACTTTTTATTGTTATCTCTTCCTCTTGAATTATTCCCCTAACAAATGCGTAGTGACCTTCTGTATTTCTTTTGATCATTCTTGGTTTGAAGTTCACATTGTCTGCAAACAGAACAACTACCCCTGCTTTTTCCTATGTTTCTATTGCATGGAGTATTGTTTTCTATCCTTTGACTTTTAGTTTATGAGTTTCTTTTTGTATTAAATGTTTTTCTTATATATAGCATATTGTTGGATTTTGTTTCTGCCAGTCTGCTTCTTTTAATTGGTGAATTGAGGCCATTTACATTGATGGTCAGAACTGATATGTATTGACTTACTTTTTCATGTTATTTTCCTGCTGCTGGTTCCCTATTTTTCCCCTCTGATTAATTGCTTGCCTTGCTTGCTGATTTCTTTCTGTTGTTGTTCTTGGAGTTGTGGTCATTTTTATATCTGTCAGGAATATCTTTCATTACATTTTATAGCACTGATTTGGTGGTCATGAATTTTTCAGTTTCTCTGTGTCATGGAAGTATCTTATTTCTCCATTAATTTTTAAAGATAGTCTTTCAGGGTACATCAATCTGGGTTAGAAGTTGTTTGCTTTCAGGACTTGAAATACTTTACTCCATGCTCTTCTTGACTTGAGGGTTTGTGTTGAGAGTGTGCCATGATTCTGATCAGCTTTCCTTTGTACATGTTCTGTTTCTTTTCTCAGTACTATATGCCTCACTTATCTGTATGTCAGATTCTTTTGCCATGCTTGGAAAATTTTCTGTTACTTCTGCAAATAGTTTTTTAATGTCACTTGTGCTGATTCCTTTTTCATTAGCACTAATTATTATTTTATTTTTCTTTGTATTGTCTTGTAGCTGTGTTGAATTATTTCCTGATCTTTTGTTACAAGAGTTCTTTCCTTTCATGATTGCTAGTCACAATCCTGTCTTCAAGGTCTGAAATTCTGTCTTCAGTTCTGTTCAAGTGGTTTTGCCAGCTTTCAATTGGATTTTTAACTTCCTGAATTTTTTTTTTGTGGCTACCATAGTGTCTCTTGTTTTCTTTGAAATAGTTGTCCATACCTTCACACACACAATACAATCAAATAAAACAAAATGGTGTAAAACCAATTAAGATAAAAGAGTGAAAGCATTATGGGACTTCAAAACAAGACAATAGGAAATCAACAATGGCTACCATAATGTCTCTTGTTCTTTTCAAAATAGCTGTCTATACCCTCATGCACAAAGAAATCAAATAATAGAAAACAAACCAAAACCAATCAAAGCAAAAGAATGAAAGCATTATAGGACTTCAAAACCAGATAACAGGAAATGAACAATGGTTACTATAATGTCTCTTTTTCTTCAAAATAGCTGCTCATACCATCACACATAATAAAATCAAACAAAACAAAACAGAATAAAACTGATTAAACAAAAGAATGAAAGCATTATAGGATTTCAAATGAAGATAATAGGAAACCAACCATGATTACCATAATACAACCCATTATGTTCAAAATACCCATACCATCAGACACAGTAAAATCTAACAAAACAAGACAGAACAGAACCAAACCTAACAAAATTGTGAAAACATTATAAGAGTTCAAGACAAGACAATAAGGAGTTAATATACCACCTTCTCCTCCTAGGTGTTTCCTCCCCTATCACTTTTATGATATCTATTGTGTTTTTGGATCCCACTAACTCTGTTTTTTATGCTAATGCTCATCCATATGAATTCAAAATGTTTTGCCCATGAACATGACCTCCAGTTGCATCCATTTACCTACAAGAGCCTCGAGATTATCCTACTTTATAGCTGGGTAGCTTTCCATTACATGAAAATACCATATCTCTTTTATCCATTCTGTGGATTATGGGCAAGTTACCCTTGCTTTTTTCTGGTCTCCTGTCACATGGAACAATTGCTCTCTCTCCTTTGATTTTCAGTCTATGAATTTCCTTTTGAGTTAAATGTGTTTCTTATATACAGTATATTGATGGAGTATATTGATGCTTCTTGAGCCACTCTTCCTGTGCTTCTTTCTATTGTTGAATTGAGGCCATCTACATTGATGGCTAAAACCAGCATACACTGGTTTGTCTCTGCCATGCTATCCCCCTGCTGTTGGCCCTCTGTTTTTCCCCTTCATTCAGTTACCTGTCCTGTTTGGCAATCCTCCTCTGCTGCTGGTCCTGGAACCATGGTCATCTTTATCTCTCTCTGGAGTATCCTTCAGCACTCTCTGTAGGGTTGGTTTGGTGGTCATGAATTCCTTCAGTTGTTCTTTATTATGGAAGTATCTTATTTTCCATCAATTTGAAAAATAGTTTTGGGCTGGGGATCTAGCTCAGAGGCCTAAGCACCTGCCTGGCAAGTGCAAGGTCATAAGTTCAATCCCTGGTGCCACAAAAAAAAAAAAAAAAGGAAAAAGAAAAATAGTTTTGCAGGGTACATCAATCTGGGTTGGAAGTTGCTTTCTTTCAGGGTTTGAAACACTTTGCTCCAAACTCTTCTTGAGTTGATGGTTTGTCTTGAGAAGTCTGCCATGATTCTGATTGGTTTTCCTTTATAGGTGATCTGTTTCTTTTCTCTAACAACTTTTAATATTCCTGGGATCTTGATTATTATATGTCTTGGTGTAGATTTATTTTGGCTATGGCTAGCTGGAGTTCTATATGCCTCACTTATCTATATACCAGATCCTTTTCCCATGTTTGGGAAATTTTCTGCTATTACTTCTGTAAATAGCCTTTTTATTTCATTTGTGTTGACCCCTGCTTCTTCACTGAAACTCTTCACATTGTCTTGCAGCCATTGAATTGTTATTTCCTGGTTCCTTGTTATTTTTTAGAGATCTTTCCTTTCATGATCACTAACTGCAATCCTGTCTTCAAGGTCTGAAAGTCTACCTTCAGTCTCGTTCAAGTCTTTTTGCCAGCTTTTGATCAACTTTTTATTGTCCTGAATATCTTTTTGAATCTGCTTCATGCATTGTAATTCCTTTCTATATTGTTCATTCAAGGTTCCCATCACTTTCTGATGCTCCTCTTTTTTTATCTATGTCTTCTTTAGATATGCTCAGCAATTCTTTCATTGTGTTTTTCATTTCTTCTTTTCCCTGAGACATTATTTCTGATTTGATTACTCCTACAGTCTCATGAAGTTGTTTCTTTACTTCAGTTGTTATCCTTTCAGGAATTTCAGGTGTGCAACTTCCATTTTCTTCTATGACTGTATCTCCCAGACTTGTTCTGTGTGGGCTGGAGGTCTGAGATTGCTTTTTTCTCCTTCATCTTGTCCTTCTCCTGGGCTCCTCCCAACAAGCAGGTTGTGGGGTCCCAGGCACTTCCCACACTGGCTGCCCCTCCACGATGTAGGGGAATGGGACAGGCACCTGGGTTCCTCTGACCCTAGGTTTACAGGGAGGTAGCAGGGTGTGGGGCAGGCTTCTCCAGACTTGTGCAGTTACACTGGGGCTTACATGAAGACCAGGGGTGTGTGATGGTGGGGCTACTTCTCTCAGCCTGCAGGTCTACAGTGGGACTCCCATGATGGTGGCAGGCACACAAGTGTGTGTTTATCTGATTCTCCCAGTGGATGGTGGATGCCTGAAGAAAGCAAGGACCTCCAATGGTGGCCTGTGCATGGGGCTTACCTGGCTGTGTGTTCCTGTTCCCACTGGCTGCCCACAGGAAGCAAGTGTTTTATTGTTGGTGGCCAGCAGGTAAAAGCGGATCTGCTGGTACTCTCTGTCTCACACTGGCTTCCCACAGGATGCAGCCTTCCTGTGGTGGGGGCTGGCAGGTGGAGGCAGATCTGCTGGCCTTTGCTGGATATATCTGAATTCAATTCATGCACAGTATTTCTTTCTTATATTGATCATTCATGGTTTTCATCCTGTTCCTATCATCATTTATTTATCTATCTCTATATACACTTGCTGAGCAATTCCTTTGTAAATGTTGACTTTTTTTTTCACCTGAGAGATTATTTCTGATCTGATTTCCTCTACGCCTCTTGGATTTGTCTCCTTACTTTGGTTGCTATTGTTTCAGAAATTTCAGGTGTGTGTCTTTCTAATTTCTTCTATGTTGATGTCTCCTTGATTTGTTCTAGGTATGCTGGAGGTCTGAGAGTGTATTTTGCTTTTTCACCTTGTCATTTTATATTTAAAAAATTTTTTTATTTTGTTTTTTGTGATTATTCTTGTAAGTTTTTGTAGTAGGTAGCTATCTCACTAGTATCAGGGCCTCTCTAGGAAAAGTCTGTTCTTCAGGGATGTCTTCTCTGTGTAGGAAATTCTTGGTTTGCACCTGTTCCAAGTTCCTACCTTCCCAATTAATTAAGAGTGGGAAGCTGGTATCTCTTTGGCTCAGCCCCTCATCCTTTCTTTGGTGTAAGGCTATGGTAAAGTTATTACCTCAGAGTTTCCCAGTATTGTTACAGAAGAGAGAACAACTAATACAGCAGATATGACATCCTAGCTAAAGTAGTAAAACTGGCAATAACAATATCATCAAACACCATTTAGACACTAACGAACTGTGGTACCTATCGAGTTGTACTTTAGATTGTAAAAGCAAAGTCAATAGTTATAGAACAAAACATCATAACCTAGGAGTTTGTATGCAAAGTCTTTCCTCTTGATAGAGTGGTTTTACCCTGTGATGGAGAAATTCAGGGAAGATAGTGTATAAAACCAAGATAACTGAGAATGAAGTAGAAGTGAGGCTAGAGGACAAAGGGTGGTCATGCAAGGTTTGGGAAACTAGAGAAGAGGGTAGAAAAGAAAGAATGAAGGAATATTCGAGGGATTATCTGAGCTCAGTCTCTGGGTTTGGGGGGTGGGATTAGTTTTCTGTGGCTAGAGTTCTCCCCAGCTGTTTAGAAAAGAGAGAAAAGAAAAAAGCTATTGTTTGATCAATTTTTCATGCCTGTGGCTCATAATAGAAGCAACTACTTTGCAAATAACAATACAAAATGTATAAAGCATAGTTACTCTCCCACCATCTTATTTTGAAATTTGGTGCTATTTTTTATTGTTTTTTTTTCTTTAAAATAAAAAAAAGAAAAAAGGAAGAAAGGAAGAAAAAGAAAAAAGGGAGAAACAAACAGAAAATGGAGAGAAAAGGGCCAGTTACTGAATCCTGGCTTCTTCCTGCACTGGCTGCTGGCCCCACAGTCAATAAATTTGTTTTAATCTACCAAGATGTGTGGTAAGCAACAACAGAAAACTAGTAAGTGCTGCTATGTACCTGCACTATAAGCATCAACTGAGTTAACTGTCCAACAAATCTATGAAATGGGTGATATAACTAGCCCCTTTTCACAGTTTTAAAGAGAAAGCAATTGAAGATTGAAGGTTCACTTATCTAAGAATTTGATTAAGATGTGACACACAGATATATATACATATATATATATACTTCATTTCTTGACAAAGAATATAGTTCTTTTAAAAATCAATCATTATATGCTTGCAGAATTTATCTTACTATGATGTAATTTTATTTTATTTATTTTTTATTTATTTTTGAAGAGAATAAAACCAAAAAAAAAAAAAACAGAATAGTCAATCAAAACAAAACAATGAACGTGATACAAGACTTCAAAACAAGATAGAAAACCAACAGTGGCTACCATAATGCCTCTTGCTATCTTCAAAATAACTTCCCATACCATCAGGCACAATAAAATCAAACAAAACAGAACAGAATAAAACCAATCAAAACAAAACAATGAAAGTAAAACAGGACTTCAAAACAAGACAATAGGAATACAATAGTGGCTACCATAATGCATCTTGTTATCTTCAAGGTAGCTGTTATTAATATCAGACACAATAAAGTAAAAAACAAAATAGAAGGAAATCAATCAAAAGAAAACAAGTAAAGCAATACAGAACTTCAAAACAAGATAGTAGGAAATCAGTAATGGCTACTATAATACATTCTGTTATTTTTGAAATAGCTGTCCATACCATCTAATATAATAAAAATCAAGCAAAACAAAATGAAATGGAATAAAACCAAGCTAAACAGAACAATGAAAACAATACAGGGTTTCAAAACAGAATAATAGATTAACAATGGCCACTGCCTTCCCCCTGTAGACATAAGATGTAATTTTAAAAGTAACTCCTCATCTTTGTGTCTGTAACCATGTGTAACACACTTAATTTGCATTTTCTCTGTGCCATGAACTTCATACTTACTCTGCTGAAAACACAAAATTTAGTAAAAGATTCTTACCATCAAGATGTTTATACATTAGTTGAGGGAGGCAGGCATGTAATGCCAAAAATATAAACCACATTGTGACTGCTTTGAGAATGATATGCATAGGACAAATTTGTGACAAAGAAGTAGAGTAGTAGTTGCCATTCCATTTGAGAAAACCAGGAAAGCTTTCTTAGGGGAGCGAATACTTCTTGTGAATTTAAAAGAGGATCACATATTTGCTAGTTTGAGAAAAGTATCTGTGGGCAAAGGAATTTGATAATAGTGCGTGGAACGTTTTCTAGACAGAATAAAGAGCAACTGATATAGAAATGCGTAGGACCAAGTAATTAAATGTGGGAAGCACACAGGGACCTAGTAAGAGAAAAGTCTGGCAAGCAGATGGAAGCCAGATGTGAATGCTAAGGCTTGCTAAGATTTTGAAACTTATCTTGTGGTAAGTAAGAACTTTTGAAGAGCCTTAAGTCAGCTGGAGCTTTAGTAGAATAATGGCAGTGGCAACTGGCAGGCTGATGTTTGAAATGGGTCAAGCCAGATGATGAAAGACTCTTGTGAGAAAAGAGTGAGGCCTTGCCCTAGGCAAAAGCAATAAGAACAAAAAAGCACTGGGATAGCTCTTCCAGAGGCAAAACTCATAAGGACATGAGGAAAAGGGTCAAAGGACTCCAAGATTTCCAGTGTGAATGACTATAAGCAAAGGGGCTCCCATCTGTGGTAGGTGTGCTCCTTGTTAGTGCTGTTCATCACATATTGAAGTTCTTGCCTCCCATTCTATTGGGACACAGGGAGGGGCTGCACTCCCTGGCCTTCTGAGTGGAGCCTTGCAGCAAGTTCAATGTCATAAGCAAAACTAAGAAGGGTTGCTTCTAGAGAGAGGAGCACTTACTTTATTGCTGATTCCAGAGCCATGAAGATAGGGGTGGGCCCATTAACATGGTCTCTGAAAGACCTCAGTGAGCACAGCCCCTACCTTCTTGCAAAGGACACACAGCTTTAATTAGAAATTAAACTTTGCTATTTATAAGCCACTACTATTGGGGCGCTGTTTGTTGTTATTGTTACACAGCAGAGTCTAGCTAGACTGATACAATAGACAATAGGGAATAAAGAATAGGTTTGTAGGAGCTGATTTTTGTAACTATTATTATGCACATACTGAATATAAAATGCCCGTGAAACTTGTAAGAAGAAAAAGCCCAAGTATAGAGCAATCAAATGTCAGACTCCCAAATTGGTCCCTTCCTTGTGCTCCAGAACACACACTGCTTACATGTAGCACACCAACACTGAGTGGGATTATCTTTCTGCATGAGCTCTCTGTCTCAAGTACTCAAGTACTAACATCAGAGTTGATGGACTATATGACTGATGAATGAAGTGTTGGAAATGGATGGAGAAAGGTATTAGAGCAAAGTGAGAAGAGAGATTAGGACAGACTCCCTGACATTCAGTAGAAAGGTAGAGAAAGATGAGTTGCAGGAAACTAAGGGCAACCAGAGAGGTAGAAGGGACTTCAGAAGTGATCAAATGAAGGCCAACTTGCAGAGCCTTTCATGGGGGAGAAGTCAACGGCAGGAAGATGAAATCGGGATGGCACACCTGAGCGGAAGAAAGCACTGCCACTGCCCGCTAACAATCACCGGGAGTGGATGGGAGCAAACGCGGAGAGAGCAAGGCCTCCTTGTTTCAAAGTCTTGTTCAGCTTTAGGAAGAAAAAAAAATGTGGTAGCAGGGAAAGAAAAGAAAGAGGGCACGACCAGACTGCAGGGCAATGAGAACAGACGGAAGCACGGTGCAGCAGATCTGGAGAGGGACCTGGGACCTCGGAATCTGAATTTCTCCCAAACTCGCACATGACTCGGGTGTGGCTGCCCATGGACCACGCTCTGTGTGAAAAGTGTTTGAACACTATTTCAAAAAGCCTGAAACGTAATATACAACTTCAGCATTGAAGAGTTTAAAGGAAAAAAATACTCTCATTGCACCAGAAAGCCGTAGTTACAAAAAGAATTTAAAGATTTAAATAAGTAATATGGCTCCAAATCAGAAGAGCAGATTCCTACTTTTTTTAGCGGGGCGGGGGGCAGGAGGAGGACGCGAGCAAATAAGGACCTGGAAGGTTCTTCGTGGAAAAATTTATTCAAAATACAAGAGTACAAGTTAAAAAATTAAGATTCTTATAATTCCAAATTCTTGTAAAAGCCACAAGCTGCTATGATATTTGCTAAGAGAGAAGAAAAGTATCTAAATTCAGTGATCTCCAGCTCATGCAGCATTTTTGGAAAGGAAAGTCATTTTTTAAGAGAAATTTTTTTTGTGTGTGTGTGTGTGTTTTTTTTTTGTACTGGGGACCGAACTCACAACCTTGCATTTGCCAGGCAGACGCTTATGCCCCTGAGCTAGATCCCGGCCCTAGAAATGTTTCTTTTGAGTTCAAGAAAAATGAACTCTCTATACCCTCTAGACCATTAAAATATTTCTTTTTTCTTCATCACAAAAATATAAAGTTAATAAGCTACAGGCATATCTTTCATAACATTAAAAAATTAGAAAAGTAACAGACCATTTTTATGAACTCACAGCTTAAAAAAATTATTTTATTCTATTCTATTCTATTCCATTCCATCCCATTCCATTCCATTCTACTTTTTGCAGTACTAGGGATTGAATCCAGGGGTTTCACACTGATCTACATCCCCAACCCTTTTTCCTAAGTTACTAAGTTGCCTATGCTGGACTCAATCTTGAAATTCGCCTGCTTCAGCCTGCCAGAGTGCTAGTATTAGAGGCATGCACCACTACACTTGGCTAAGAAAATTTATTTTAGATGCAGATGGTGAATGACCCTTTGAAAGAAAGTTTTCAACAGACTGGGAAAGAAAAAAGGAGCATTCTAATGAGACTTTGGTATCATTAAATTGAAATGAATAATAACTTGAAAAAATTAGTTCAGACCCATTTGTAAGACTCCCTGTCACATACTCTGCCCACTTCCATCCATTCTCTACCCAGATGCCAGAGGCACTTTTTAAAAATCCCAACGAACCAAGAAATCATTGCCAAGACCAACATCAAAAAGTTTTATTGCCTACTTTTTTTCTAGGAGTTTTCAGGCCTTAGTTTTAGTCTTCAATCCATTTTAACTTAAATTTTATAGATCAGAGTTTGATTTAATTAGTCTGCACACAGACATCCAGTTTTCCCCAACACTAATTGTGCAAGAAAGTATCCTGTCCCCATTGTGTATTTTTGGCATTGTCGCTGAAGAGCAGATGACTAGGTATTCCTGGGCCTCCTATTCTGTTCCATTGGTATAAATGCCTGTTGTTCTTGTTTCCACTATGTGTGGTCTGCTGGGGTTCTTACCATATGGATTTTAGCATCGATCTATGTATTATTCTGAACAACGCCACCAGGATTTGGTTAGATGCTACACTGAATGTGCAGGTTACCTTTGGTAGTATGGACATTTTAACAATATTAATTTGCCCAATCAAGGAACTCAGGATGTTTTTCCATTTATTTGTACCTGCTGTAATTTCTCTCAGTAATATTTGGTAGTTTTCTGTGCACAAGTCTCCCACCTCTTTGGTAAAGTTTGCTCCTAATTATTTTATTCTTATTAATAATGCTTTCTTATTAAAATGATTTCTTAGACATGACTCCAAAAGCATAGGCAATAAAGACAAAATAGAAAAGCAGGACTGCACCAGACTAGAAAGTTTATACACAGTAAAGGAAAAAAAATGAAAAAGAAATGGAAAAAATATTTCCAAATTATATATCTGCTAAAGGGTTAACATGAAAAATATGTAATGACAACTTAATAGCAACAAAGTTATCCAATGTTTAAAAAATGAGCAAAAGGATGAAATACACATTTTTCCAAAGAAGAAATAGAAATGGCCACCAGACAAAAGGAAAGTGCTCAACATCACTAATTATCTAGGAAAGATAGCTCAAAACCACAATGAGCTATTTCTTCATACCTGTTGGGGTGGCTATGCACAGCAGCAACAACAATAAAGACTGCAAAAGTTGAAAAGAATATGGAGAAAATGTAACCCTTGTATACTGTTGATGGCGAAGTAAACTGGCACAGTCGTTATGGAAAATAGGATAGAGGTTTTTCGAACTACTGATAATAGAATTACCCTTATGATTCACCAATTTCACTTTATCCAAAGGAACTGGAATCAGGTTTTTCTGTCTATATTTCATTTCATGTTCATTACAGCTTTATTCACAACAGCCGAGAAGCTACTTAAATGCTCATCAGTGTATGAATGGATAAAGAAGAGATGGTATACACATACGATATAATATTATTCAGCCTTAATAAAATAAAGAAACTCTGACATTTGTGATAACTTTGATAAACCTGGAGGGCTTTATGCTAAGTGACATAAACCAGACTGTAGAACAAATACTACATAATCCGAATTACATGAGGAATCTGAAATAGTCAAATTTACAGAAGCAGAGATTAGAATGGTGGTTGCCAGGGTTTGAGAAGAGGGAACACAGCTGCACATAGTGAACACTCAATACATATTTGTTTTTTTAAAAAGCAGCATAAACATATAATTACAATTTTCTTTTAAGTATTCCTTTTTATATCAAAATAATTTTATTTTAAATGTCGCATGATAATGCGTATGTTTATACTAGTTATATTTTACATTTACATATATTATTATAATAAACACACATAAAATTTAGGGCAGGTGTCAATTCATTCTCTGCTAACTACTTCATGGTGTAAAATGAGTCTTACAGCCACGTGTTGGCAGTACAAACTGTTATAGCTTTAGTTCTTTTAAGAAACAAATTAGTCTTGACTGTAAGTCTGAGGTCTAAGTATTAAAGTCATGTAAAACTTGTCATCACATCGTATATCCAAGTCACTTGTATTTCTTCCTAGCTACTTTATGAGCAATTAGAATGTACTGTTTGTGGGAGGACAGAGTTAGGGATTATATGATTATAGGATTACTATGGCAATTATGGGATTACTATGACAATTTAGATATTATAAAATAATTATCTGAAAATAACTACTAATAAGAAAACACAAATTATTTACCTTCATAATGAACTTTATAATTTCCAAAAAACTTTTGCAAGTAAAACTGCACTTGACTTTCACAACAGCTCTTTGAAGTGAAAAATGATTGTTCCTCGTTCCACAGAGAAGGTAAAATATGTGAAGTCAAACGGCCAAAAAAGATGGTAAACCTAGACCTTCCAATACCAAATTACACGTTCCTCCTTCAGTATCGTGTGGCTCCTTGCTATTAAACCATCACCATAGAAATTAAATCCCAGGTGTAAATGAACTTTCTTACTTTGCAATTTCTCTTTCAACTTCTTTCAAAACCTCAATGCTTATTTTGGGGTCCAAATCTTTGTAGCTAAGTTGTAAGTTGAGAAACAACTCAAGTCCCTACCAAGTTCAGAAATATGAAGTTAAACTACACCTCTGCAGCCCCGGGTGAGAGGTCTGGGTGAGACATCGTATGCTGCTGTCTCCTCAGGCCGGCTGTTAAAGGACTTACTCAAGGTGCTCGACCCTCATCTTCAGAAACCTTCCTACTTGGCTTTATGCACAAGAGAAGCCCACACAGACAAAACTAGAGACACACTGCACATCTGTGTTTGTTAGCAGAAGTCTTTTTTTTTTATTTTTCCTTAATCAATAATCCTCTCATTATTATCCTTAGCTTCTTCAAGCTAGAGCTCCCGCTATTATTTGTACACAATCAGCATCACAGGATTCCTTTATGGCCCCCACAGGCCCAGAAATAATTGCAAAACTTTGAGAGACCACAGAGTTATGAATTTCAGCTGAACAGAACATTTTTAAAAGTAAGCAGAATTTAATGAGGTTCTTTAAACAAAGATATAAAACAGTTGTATTGCTCACTACAACAATAAACATCTCAGTAATAAAATAGGAAATGTTCATCCAGGCAGATATTACTTCAGTGTGGCTATATGAAATCACTGGTGCAGAACTTATAAAAAGAATGCCTTTGAAAATGTATGGGGAGACTTGTACTTTTTCAACTTTTACCACATATAAACAAAACAACATTGAGGATTGCTTACAAATTAGTAGTCTCCCTAATCCCATACATAAGCAATATAAAAATCCATTCTTGGTATATATCCAAGAAAATAAAAATGTAATTCCACACAAAAAGTTATACATGAACTTCATAGCCAGATAAATAATTCATAATAAAAGAAGACAACACAAACACCCATTAATTGATGAGTAGATAAACAGTGTTACATCTATACAATGAAATATTATTCAGCCATCAAAAAGACAGAAATATTGATATACACTATAACTTGAATGAACCTTAAGAACGTTATTCTAAGTAAAAGAAACCAGTCACAAAAGACCACAGATGGTCATACGAAATGTCTAGCATAGGGCAATCTATAGAGACAGAAAATAGTTTATGGTTGTTTAAAGTTGGGGTAAGGAAATGAGAAGAAAGGCAGTGGTAGCTAAAGGGATTTCTTTCTGAGGTGATGAAAATGTTAAGACTGACTGTGGTAATGATTACACTTATCTGTAAGTATATACTAGAAGTCACTGAATCACACACCTTGAGTGGTGCAATTGTATAGCATAAAAACTAAATCTCAATAAAGCATAAAAATTGTCTTTTAAAATTTAATAGGTAGAACTTATCAAACCATTATTTCAATACCATTTCCCCCTCTACCCTCTGATTCAGAAGCGTCTAAGTACTGAGGCACTTAAAAGTGTGTTTTAAATTCATATTCGTGTGAAACCTTGAGAATGAAAGGAAATACTCTCAGCGCCTGTCAAACATTGGACAGTGAGCCATGAGAAAGTAAACATTTCAAACTGACAGTGCTATGACTACGGAAGCTGCTAGAAGTCAGATCTTTCCAGAGATGGTTAACTATAAACTCGGAATGAGATTCAAACCAACGAGCAACTCCCGAGAGGCAGCAAAAGGGAAGACAGACACTGCAGCTGAGGCACTTTCTCTGTCCTGGGCTATTTGTCGCTCTCTGACCTCTGATGTGTCTCACCTTCACTGGCATCCATGAAACCCCAAATTCCCAGATCCTTTTCCTTCTTCTCTGGCCATTCTTCCTGTGTCTCCTGCTCTCTCTTCTTTCTGTGTCTACCAGTAAACCCTAGCATCTTCTATTGCTTTGCTCTTAGCTCTTAATCAATACATTTCGACAGTTTAATGACTCCTGCTGCTTCAGCTACCACTGAGATCCCCATGTCCTCAACTGCAGTCAGAGCTCTTGTCTCAGCTTTTTTTGGATGTCACTAGCTCCAGAACTGTTGCAGTGGACTGGGAGTTAAATTCTAAGATCAACACATAAACCAAGTAATGCATATCATCTCAGTTTCTCTTTAAATTCCCTTAGGAAGGGAACATGTTGGAGTTACTGTCTTGGCCCAGTCTGCACTGTTGAATTGTTCAAGATAAATGCACGTATAGTATGAGTCCACAGCACCCCTAGCTTTACAAACCAAAACTCCACTGTGCCCTCCATCAACCTGTGCCAGATTCTGCCACTTTTACTCTGCCACCATTCACAGATGCAACCAGAATCACCTGGCTACCGAAGTCCGAATCCAGGAGTCAGTGTTGATTTTTTTTCTCCTCTTCCTCACCAATATCCAATCCGTACCTGGTTCTACTGTTTCTTGCACATACAAATACGATCAGATTTCTCCTTTCTCGGAAAGATCTTTCAATGGTAATCCACCACCCATAGCAGTGATTTTTCAAGCATTTTTCGTAGCAAATGTATACAGCTCTCCCTCCATATTCACAGATTCAACCAACCACAAATGGAAAAAAAATTACATCTGCACTGAACATGTACTAACTATATTTTCTATTTTTCTCTAAATAATATAACAGCTATTTACATACCATTTACATTGTATTAGGCATTGTGAGGAATCTAGAAATGATTTTTAGAGGATGTGCGTAGGTTACATGCAAATACTATATCATTTTATTTCAGAGACTTAAGCATCTGTGGGTTTTGGTATCCAAGGAGGTCTTAGAATCCATCCCCCACGTACATAGAGGGATAACTGCATTATTTTCAAAATATCATGTAAAATCCTAATTTATTTTACTGTGATTAACTTAATTTGTAAGTTTTAAATGTATAGAAACCAATAAATGAGAATATAGTAGGTAGTTATGAAAAAAAAAGTTAAAAATCATTAGCAATAGAATTAGATCAGCACCATTTTGTTACTTAAATATCTTACTGATTGCATGCATCTAAGGAATCCTGATTCATATCACTAGGTAGCCACCAATGGTAATTATTATTTCTTCCCAGGAGTTCACCTTTTAATCTTAGACTATTATTCATTTAAAAGAGACTGTGAGATGCATATACAAGGAAACTAACTTGTCACATATATTATGTGGCTGCTGATTTTTGCCTGATTAAACTTTGGTATAAAATATTTGGAGTGTGTCTTTAAAATCTATTTTTAAAACTGAAAGTTAAAGCAAACATTGGTCAATCATTGAGCCTCCTCTTCAAAACTTGGTTCCATGGGATAGAATTTGAAAACCAATGAAAGATGGTGGCTGAAGTCCAGATTTCTTCCTATGATGTTCAGGATCCCAAGTTACTTGGACTTCATCAACAAGCTGCACGTTCCCACAACTGCCAAATTTTTACCCAGTTCCCTAAGTCCGTCTCCTTCTGTCACGTAGTTTTGTTTTGCACTTGACATTTTTTCTACCAAATGTAACCCTGAACTGCTACCATCTGACAGTATGTCTGTCAGCTTAACAACAAAGATTAATGTGTTAACTGCTCACAAAGGCTTATCTGATGAAAGGTTTCTGTCCTAATTTAAATTACTGGACATAATGGCAGTGGTAGAGCCGAACCACTAGCCCCTCCCTCCCCGATTACAGCTTCCTCCTATGTGCGCCGGAATGCCGAAATTCCCACCAGTCTGTTACGTGTCATCAGTGCTCGCCCCCAGCGCCATCCCCTTCCGGTCAGAGATCATATAACCCCCATCCCCTCTGTACCCGGCGAAGGAAGTAGTTCAGCCATGCTGGGTGAACGTTCCTCCCCGCGTCCTCACCCCCAATAAATCCCTCCCTTAGCTATCTCCTGCTTCTCTACTGCGCCGCTCCTGCTTCTCTGCGCCACTTTTAAAATATCCTATCATCTGACTTCCTCCAAACCTTTGTATACCTCTATCTTCATTTTATGTCACCTTGTATGATAATCATTTTTTCCTAACTGTGAGCACCTAAAGACTAGTTTTTATTATTACATTTATTAACACATTTATTGTACAAAGTAATGAGTTTCACTGTAAAACCCACTTCCATACATACATATATTCTGACTTGACCCTATCCACCTTCCCTTCTGCCCTCTTACCTATCTTTCACTTTCTTCTACCCAGTTTCCTTCTCCTTCACTAACACATACTCTTGTCTTAGGTAATCTTTTTTAAATTCCCACATATGAGCATAAACATGTAATACTTGCCTTTCTGTGCCTGACTTATTTCACTTAAAATGATCTCCATCCATTGTCCTGAAAATGACATGGTTTCCTTCTTTTTTATGGGTGTATAACACTCCAGTGCGTGTGTGTGTGTGTGTGTGTGTGTGTGTGTGTGTGTGTGTGTGTTTTCTTTATCCTTTCATCTGTTGATGGGCACCTAGGCCAATTCCATATCTTGGCTATTGTGAACAGTGCTGCAAGAAACAGGTATGTGGTATCTCTTTCGTAAGCTGACATCACTTCCTATGAATAGCTATCCAGGAGCAATATTACTGGATTACATGGCAGTAGTATTTTGCATTTTTTGAAGAACTTCCATACTATTTTCCACTGATTTACAATTTCACCAAAAATATGTGAGGGTTCCTTTTACTCCACATCCTCATTAACATTTATTTTTGTTTCTGGTAATAGCCATTCTGACTGGGATGAGATGGAATATCTTTGTGGTCTCTATTGTATTTCCCTGATGGTTAAAGATACTTAGCATTTTTCATATATTTATTGGCCATTTGAATAAGGACTAATTTAACTATCTTTGAATTTGTATGGACTTTCAAAGTGCCTACAATCTAATAATCACTACTTAAATGACTTTAATTAATATTAATAACAATATCCAGTAGAGTGATCACATTGGCTGAAATAACATATTTGCCTAAGACAGTTCACAATTAATCCTCTTATTATTTGACACTTTAGGGCAACTCAATGGTAAGTAGTAATCACAGTTACAAACCATGCTAATCTTAATTTTGACTTCATGTTCTTAAATAATACCTACCAACAAAAGAGAGCAAGATCACCAGTAGAACAACAAGAGCACAGATGCACGGAATCAGGACCAGCAACAAGAAGCGGAGAAGATTAACAGTTGCCAGCTTCTGAGAACAGCCATCGCCCACGTTATTGTCATCAACTCCCAAGACCTAAAGTAAGAGAAGAAAATGAAACATGGTTTTAATATTACAAAGCAATCCAACTCATGGTACAAATGTTAGATTACAGCTATCTATTCAGAGTGGCCTCATTCCTAAGAGATTTTACTGCGTGTACTTGCAGACATGAAATAAGAATAGTCAGCAAATCACACTAATAAACAAACCAACAGGTCTTCTATTTCTGAAACATTTTTCCATAGTAGACAAACCTTTAATGGTTTTCCAGCCTGATTTTTTAACTTATTTAATGGTTTGGTATTATTCCAAAGAGCTATTAATCACCATGGCGAGAACTCACCCTAACCCAAAGCTATAAGCAAAAACTGGCTAGTATAAAAATAAAATATTGGTGAGTAGGTAAAGAACAGACATTAGCTACACATCATTCTTATTTGTCTCATTAGTCCTAACCCAAATTAGCATGAATCTGGATACAATAAGTTTTCAGTCATTAATAATTCATCAAGATTAACTGTTATTTAGACCACGTACTTAGTGACAATGAAAGACTGTTTGCAGTTAAACATTAACAACTCTGAGGACACGCTCAGCAGTCCACACTGTCCCCAGATCCCTCCACTGTAAGCGGATCATGAGGCAACACAGGATTATTCAGATAAATTTACTGTCATCAGATGCTTTAAACTGTGTTTAGTTCAATCTATTGCCAGAAACAATGTCAGGGAATGTATTTATTGAGAACATCTAGCAGAGGCCTGTGATTTTTTTTCTTTTTTTTTTTTTTCTTTTTTTGCGGCACTGGGAATTGAACTCACGACCTTGCGCTTGCCAGGCAGGCACTTAAGCCACTGAGCTAGATCCCCAGCCCTGGTCTGTGATTTTTTTCAACAAGGTCTGAGAGGACACTAAAAGTGTTTTGAGTCACCATACACTACTCCTTTGGTCCCCTTAATAAGAATGTTTCCTGTGATTCTCTCTTAAACTTCTGACTCTGCCCTTTTTCCTGTTTTAGAGCTTGAACTATAACCTCTATGTAAGTATCTTCTGGACTTCTCCTGATCCTGAACTGCCTTTCAAGTTATACCACATTTTCCCAGAGCCTTGTGGTTAGCAGCTCCTTTTCTCAACATATCTAAAGTCAAAGCTAATCTTCTCTTTCCATACCTCCAAACTAGTTCCCTCCTGACCTCCGTGCTGTACTCACAGACACTCCATGATTCCAGCAATCCAGAGACTCCCACCTTCATCATCAACCCATGCCATATCTTGCAGGATTTTGTTAGTTCTCCCTCTGAAATAAGTATTTACCTTTTAGAAAATGAATGACCTAGGGCTGGGGATCTAGCTCAGCAGCCTAAGCACCTGCCTGGCAGGCGGAAGGTCGTGAGTTCAATCCCTGGTGCCGAAAAAAAAATGAATGACCTTTGATACTGGTGCTTCTCATAATTACGAATGTGTTCTGACAACATTAGGACTTCCTGACAAGTCTCTGGTCATTTCCCACAGAAATGCAAAGGCAGTTTTGATGGTTTCTTCCGAGCTACAAGACACATATGATACTCCCATTCTGCTTTATTTTACCTCCATCAGAATCAATTCTTGTTCAGTAAAACATATTGTAAGCCATGTCCATTACACACAATGTATGAAATAACATCTTCTGTAATTTTAAGACTTCTCCACAAAAAGACATTGTTTGAAAGAACTTATGGTGATAGCTTGCGTGGGGTTTATTTTAATAGGCTCATGTCTTTACTGACTCATTTCCTCTGTACCAGAGGTTTAACCAACTAGCTAACATGAGATCATTCATAGTTAATTTACAAGTGATCTTCAAGAGGACGTGGCGCTGGCAAAATATATGGGATAGCATATTGACTACAATACCAGCACTGGATGGGTAGTACTCTTTCAGGCTTGAGGAATATATGCATTGATAAATAGAGACAGTTATCGGTATACAGGCCAACAGAGAGTGTGGCAGAATCAACTCCATTCACTCACAACTTCATTCACTCAACAACTGAATGCTTAATAATTGTAATAAATATAGTGATGGACATAACAATGATTTCAAACCAACTATCCCTTTATAGCTCACAGTCTTAACAGAGAGACAAGATATCTGCATAAATAACTATATTTCAAGGTAGCAAATAATAAACACAAGACTCATAGCTAAAGCACTATAGGAATTCAAGAGAGGAATATGATTTCTTGCTGAATGATCAGATAAGACATCACAGAGAGAGAAACCCTTGAACCAGCCATAATTCTGAGAAAAGTACTCTTGTTAGTTGTAAAACAAGTTAAAAATATACACAGAGAGGCAAGGAATTATGAACTTCCTTACATTCCTACATAATAGAAGAAATTTTCTTATTAAAGTACTTCCAAAAAAAGTCACAGGAATAATCTTCGTGGGTGGCAATGGTCCCTGCTATCTGAAATCCTGTAGCGAAGCACATGCCATTTAGCACCCATAAAACAAGAGTCAGTGGAGGGAGTGCTAGAGCCTCACGTGAATGTCTCATATATATCAAGAAGTACCTCACCTCCAGAAGCCAGACTCATGATTAGTCCAAATATTCTCTCCATGACGAGGAAACAAGCTGCTTTTTCAAAGGAAGAAAAGGAAAAAATACTCAGAAGAAATTCAATATTCCAGCGTCCTCTCCTTAATTGCAAAACGTTCCTCTTGCACTCATAACCACTGGGGACTGTTGCTGCAAATGCTGCTTTATTCGGAGGTCCTTTGAGGCTTCTGTGAATGCAAGCCACTCAGACTGAATTTACCGTCCAGTGAAAAATGCCAAATGAGACAAACTAATAGGACAGTCCTAATCTCTATTTCAGTGAAGTCTGAGCAACCCTGTCTCCAAACAGCCCTCTTCTCAAGTCTACTGTCCACATTCTTGGAACTAAACTGACCAGAGGCACAGCATCTAATTAAACCTGCACATATTACAATGCATGTCATTCTTACATTTTGCTAATTTTGCTGGCAAAATTTGTTACTTTTATCTTAAGAGCTATATTTATTTTAAAACTTATTGCATTAACTTATACAACATATAATAACACCATCTACCTGACTAAGGTATTTAGGTCTACTAGGGGGTCCTCTTATTTTTGTCTTCTATATTCTCTTTTTTTTAAAGAGAATAAAACAAAACAAAACAAAACAGAACAGAACAGGGTTAAACACAATAAAGCATTTCAGAACAGAACACTGCAAGGAATACAGATCTTCAATATGTAACAAGAAGAGATTAACAATGGCTACCCTAGTGTCTCTTGTTTTCTTTGAAATGGTTGCTCATACATTCACACACAATAAACTCAAACAAAACAAAATAACATAAAACCAGATAAAACAAAAGAGTGAAAGCATTATAGGCCTTCAAATCAGACAATAAGAAATCAACAATAGCTACTGTCTTCTACATTCTTAACTCTAATATGTTTGCCTCTTGGCTTGATGATTCAACTAATTTCACCACAACCATCCTCTGACTCTTTAGGGATTTGCTAGTCATTGACCCCTCTAATCTTTTTTCAGTCTATCAACAGTCTCCTGTTTTCAATTCCCTGAATATTTACCTCAGACCTTTCAAAACTTCATTTCAATGACATTGCAGCTACTTCCCTGAACCTCCTTGCTCCTCTAAATTTTTGTCTCACTCATTTTTCATCTGGTAAAAGCCAACACTAGATCAGTAGAACAATCTGCTCTCGGTATCTACAATTGGAGAGTTGAATGTGACTATCAAAACTTACTCAATAGGATTATGTAATTGCTGATTTAAAACTTCCACTTTTCAAACTTTCTTCTGCTCTTACTCTCAGAATAGGACTCACCTCAATTCTTACTTTAAAACCAACAAATGGGGATTGACCCACTTTCCCAAAGCTATACCCACTCTTGCCCCCACTGTACCCTTCTCTGTTACAACAGAGAAGCTATCTGTAAGCTAATCCACCTTACTTACAAACTCAGTCTCCTTCCTTTTCAGGAGTCTTATTTTCTTCTTCTAATCATATATCTAGTCTCCTTTCTCTTCCTCATTTTCTTTCTCCCTTTCTCTTTCCAGCCATTCTTTCCTCCTTCCCATACCATTGCCATCAGCTTTTTATCAAGCCTAATAGTTTAAGTCTAAGCTTAAGGTTATTTTTAATCCATTCTCAAGTCAATACCCACTTCAGCCAGTGCTCTATCTCCTTTCCCATCCAAAACACACTAAGGGTTGTTGATATCTATTGCCCAGATTTCCTAACTGTTATATCATGCCCAGTAGGATTTCTCACCTACTTTCATCTCTGCACCAAGAAAACTTTTGCTACGGTCACCAATGATTTCCTTGGTGCTATATCCAAAATGACATTTTCAATCTTCATTGTAATGACATCTTGGTATCATTTAAGAGGTCAGATTCTCTGATAACCACTTCTCCCTTTAAGCACCATCTTCCTTTGGTTTCTCAGGTTTTTTGCCCATTGTCTACAATAGCACTGGAACAGTCAGGAGGGAATTAGCATCTACTGCATAAATGAGTGACTTAAATCACCTAACCAAAAACTACTTTGTGCATCATTGTACAAATAACTTTTTTAAGGATGAGTCTCTTAAAGTTAATATTCTCATATCATCCAAAACTCCTTGGAGAAGAAAATGTATTTGGCGAAAGAGTTTTTTAAACCAGTATTACAATATTATAACTAGGTAATATAGTTCAATATAGAAAATATCACACTTTAATTATTTTATGGAAATATACTATAATAAATTAGCTTTTGTTAGGACTATTAATACAAATTCCACACACTTTTTACTACGAACTTTGAAGTTAATTAGAAAAATTAGTTGTACACAATACATTGTAGAGGATTTTATTATGGACAAAAATTTTGAAAAACCACCTCGGTTAAGACTATGAAAGGAATGACTACATCACTATTTTAGTCTCAGGGATTAGAGATTCTCAGATATTTTTCGTTCACACCACTTTCAGTATCTTCATAATTTTTTCATAATGACTATAGGCTAAAAGAAAAGTCTAACAGTTCCATCCAGGTACTTCTTAAGTGGTTTAGGCCAAGAGTTTTATAAGCATTTATGTCCTAAAATTTTAGTAGTCACTTTTTAGAAATACTACTCATAAGTTGAAATAAAAATATTTTCACATCATTCTTAAATACCACTCTTGCATACTAATCAGATGGGTGCACCTGTTAGGTACTGCACAACTCCTCAGTCCTTGGAATCAAACAGCATACTCGCTTCACATCATCTGCTCCATACAGACACTGTTAATGGTATTTTTTTCACTACAGCTCCCAAGATCCCAGCTTTGTGAAGCCAGAACAACATCAAAAGGAATATAGCATGGACTAATCTTGAAACTGTGGACCATCTCAAGCTACACTCATTGGATGACCAAGGCATGTAACTTAGCACTGCATCTTTTTCTTGAAGTTTTACAATATCTATCAGTGTTCCATTAATCTCTGCAGTCATTTAGGATGCAGCAACACACAATTTGGAAAGTCCTTTATTACTTATTTCTCCCACTCCCATCCCTGTAAGTCCAAATCTTTAAAGATAATCTTTCAACTCATTTGGAAAGCCTTCCATGATCATCCAGATAGAAGTAATTTCTCTTTACTTCATCTAAATTCCTGCCATGTGGCAGAGACTACCTGCCCCCGTATCTATTTTCTCCTTTGATCTTAGAAACAAAATGCAAATTTCAACTAGGTCAAATTTTAACAAATGCCTGGAATGAAGACTACATTTTCCAGCCTCCTTTGTAGCCATGTGACTATGTGGATAAGTTCTTGATCCTGGAATGAAATCAGAAGGAACAAATTTAACTTTCAGAAAGTGATACCAAGGGAAAAGTATTGTCCTTCTAGTCCTCTTCCTCTTCCCTAAAAGCTAGAATAGGAAAAACCATAAAAACGTTTCTGTGGACCAAGCATTTCTCTAAATATTTTGCATATGGAAATGCTCTTAACTCTCACAATAGCTTTATTAGGTGAGTGTTATTATATCCAATTATAGATGAGGATTTTGAGGTTCTTTGTAAATGATGAAATGACAGTCATTCAAGGTAATAAACAAAAAAGGTAGACTGTAAAGCCCTGTTCATTTGTTCCATTTTCTAAAAACCTGTACATAACTAGAGATACCATCATGTCTCCTGAAATATGCTCTTCAGCTAGCTTTGTCTCTATGAAGGCAGACTAAGCTTTTGCTTACACAATCACAATGCCCCCAAAGCTTATGAGGCTCCAAACCTTATATCTTCAATTAAGAGTTTGAAGACCTCTCACTCTTCTGTGTGTCTGTCCTTTTGAAGGGAAGAAAGGGACTTTATCCTGAGCCTCTATGATTCTGTGCACACTCTCAGACTAGACACAGAATAATGAGGGACTAAAAACTTACAAAACCTTTACTAGAATAGGTATTTTGAAAATGTCCTTTCTATGATATCTTTCAACTTCTTTCTACATTCCATATTTTAAATTAAACTTAAAAACCTCTTAACCAAGGTTTCCAGCCAGCTTAGGGACACAGGCCCTGGTCAGCTCTGCTCCCATGCAAACTCCAATGGCCCTTGGGGGCCAGTACCCAGCTCAGTACAGAATCATGGGTGCCCACCATCAGATATATAACCAGCACTGGCTAGAAAACGAAACAGTCTTGCTTCAGAGAAATTGTAGCCAATGCCAGAAGGGCCTGGGACCACACTACCCAGGTGTATGGAAGAAACCAGGACTATGTCAAGATGAGAAGGAAAAGGCAGTCACTGGCATCCAACCCAAGCAGAACAAGTCCAGGAGAGGTAGACACAGAAGAGACCAGGAGTCACACACATGAAATGTCTGAAGTGATATCAACTGAAGTAAAGAAACAACTTCATGAAGCTATAAAAGAAATTAGAACAGAAATACTATCCCAGGTAAAAGAAGAAATGAAAAACATAATAAAAGAAGTGCTAAGTATCTCTAAAGAAGACATAGATAAAAAAAATAGAGGAGCATAGGAAAATGAGGGAAACCATGAATGAACAATAAAAGAGAGATTTAGAATGCATGAAACAGATTCAAAGAGATATCCAGAAAATTAAAAAACTCCACTGAAAGCTGGCAAAAGCACTTGAAAGAAACTGAAGATAGACTTTCAAACCTTGAAGACAGGATGGCAGCTTCTGATCACAAAGGGAAAGATCTCTTAAAAATAACAAGAAGTCAGGAAGTAACAATTCAATGACTGCAAGACAACTCAAAGAAACATAACTTAAGAATTAAAAATGTGAGTGAAAAAGCAGGAGTCAAGACAAATGACATCAGGACTCTACAGAAGTAATTTCTGAGAACTTACAAAGCACGGAAAAAGAAAGTGACATCCAAATAAGTGAGGCACATAGAACTGCAGCTAGCCATAACCAAAACAAATCTACACCCAGACATATAATAATCAAGATCCCAGAAATTCAACACAACAAGAGAATATTAAAAGCTGTTAGAGAAAAGAAACAGATCACCTATAAAGGAAAACCCACCAGAATCACAGCAGACTTCTCAACACAAACCATCAAGGCAAGAAGAGCCTGGAGTGAAGTATTACAAGTCCTGAAAGAAAACATCCAACCCAGATTGATGTACCTTGCAAAACTTTCTTTGAAAATTAATGGAGAAACAAGATACTTCCATGACAAGGAACAACTCAGGGAATTCATGACCACTAAACCAACCCTACAAAGAATACTAAAGGACATTCTAGAGAAAGAGAAAAAGGACCACAGTCTCAGGAACAATGGCAAAGGGGGACCATTAAGCAGGGGCAGTCGATTGAATGGAGGGGGAAAATAGGGAACCAATGGCAGGAAAATAGCATGGAAGAGACAACACAGTGCAAGAGGGCCATAACTATTAATGTAGAGGGCCTCAATGCACCAATAAAAAGAAACACAGGCAGAGTGGGTCAGGAGACAGGATCCATCAATATGCTTTATGCAAGAAACACATTTAACTAGAATGAAAATTCATAGACTGAAAGTCAAAGGAGAGAGAACAATGCCCTATATGACAGGGAGCCAGAAAAAAAAAATAGGGGTAGCTTACCCATCAACTGCAGAATGGATAAGAAAGACATGACATTTTATGTGGTGGAAACCTACTCAGCTATAAAGGAAGATAACCTCAAGGCTCTTGTAGGTGGGTGGAGGCAACTTGAGATCATGCTCATGGATGAAATGGTTCAGAGTCACATGGATGAATTTCATGTTGTCTCCCTAGTATAACAAACTAAAGGAATTAGTGGGATCGAAAAAGCACAATACATATTGGGAAAGTCAAAGGGGAGGAATTATCTAAAAAGGGAAGGAAGTGACCACTGTTAATCTATTATCATGATTTGAAACTCATTTGTCTTCATTGTTCTGATTAGTTTCGTTTTATTCTGATTTGTTTGATTTTATTATACTTGATAGCATGGACAGCTATTTCAAAGATAACAAAATATGTCATTGCAGCCATCGAGGATTTCCAATTATCTTGTTTCAAAACCCTGCATTGCTTTCATTGTTTTGTTTTGATTGATTTTACTCTATTCTGTGTTGTTTGATTGTATTATGTCTGAAGGTGTAGGCAACTATTCTGAAGATAACAAGAAGCATTATGGTAACCACTGCATTTCACTAGTATGTTGAAGTTCTGTATTGCTTTCATTGTTTTGTTTTGTTT
>RJWT010000637.1:0-61354 GCA_004365215.1 Cuniculus paca | reverse complement strand
GTTCGTTTGTCATTACTCACATATGCTAGTAGGACTTTACTTTTAGTCTTAAGTTCTCGTTTTTTCCTCCATGGTAGGTTGGCTCCATGAGTTGGGAAAGAGACTGGAATCCCCATACTACGGCAACAACACCCTGGGGGGCCCATCCATCCGAAGTGCCTACATTGCCGCTCTGTACTTCACCCTCAGCAGCCTCACCAGCGTGGGGTTTGGGAACGTTTCTGCTAACACAGATGCAGAGAAGATCTTCTCCATCTGCACCATGCTGATTGGTGGTAAGGGAACGGCTTCTCCAGCCCAAGAGAAGGAGCACGTGTCTGTCAAACTATTGCAGTTCTGTTTGCTCTGTCCTGAAACACAATAGAGATAAATTAGTCACCCTGGAAGATTCTAAAAAGCACTAATTAGGAAATCAGTGACAAACATTTTAATGTACATATGAATTAGCAATGAAAGCCTGTGATGTTAATGAATTCCATTTTCTGGACAGATGAATAAGCACCTGATGGCTAATTTTGAAAGAGCAAGCACTCTATTTTCTTAACATGCTGTTTTCCTCCCGTGTTTGGGAGTTACATGAGTCTGAATTGCAGGTGTATGTATAAAATTTCATTATAAAGTCCCAAACAGGGCAGTGTTATTGTTTTATTAATATTAATTAGCAAATTAAAGATACTGGGGAGATAATTTGATTAAATGTGAAAATAAAAACAAAAGCTAAAAAAACACCAATAAGTAGTAAACACTTATGAATTGCTTTCATGTTCTAGTCTCTGTGCTAAGTGCTTTATAATTCTTAAGAAAACTCAGCAGGGGCCGTTGCTTCCAGTCTTTCATGTGTTTAGGCTGTGACAGAACCAGCCTCACTGGACCTCCTCATAGGCAGGGGATGCCACCATGGCCACCACTATCAGGAGAAGCCTGACTTTAGAGACCTCAAGGTTCCTCCTCTTGGCACCTGTCTCTGATAACCCCACTTCTTCCCCCTATGCATCTAGCTGTAAGGGTGTCAACATGCTCTTCATTTATTATGTCCATGTTACCTGTGTGCTCCCTTTTTGTTCATTCGGACCTCTAACACCAGGGAAACAGACCAATCTTTTATAAAAAGCCCCTCTGTTGATAGCTCACACAGGAGCCTCACGCAGGAGAGGTGATGAGAGTAGGGAGACCTACACAATCCCAATCAGAATACAGTGAAATCAAACTACAAAACCAAACCTTCTGCTCACGGAGCTTATGGTTCAGTTTGGAGGAGAAAGGCTGAGATATATGAAAGAGTTTGAATAATACCAAGCAGTCAGTGCTAAGTTCCAAATCAGTTAGAAAGTTCAGAGCAGTGAGAGAAGAGTGCCAGGAGCAAGAGAATTTCATGGAAAAGCAGGGCTGTCGCAGGCAGAGCTGCTGAAATAGCAAGCTGGGACCACAGCGATTTTAACCAGCTTTTGGCTGAGGTAGAGCGTTAACAGCCTAGCGAGCAAACAACAAGGATTCTCATTTTCTGTAGTGCTCCAATGTGCCAGATCCCATGGTGACTGTTTCATATCCAGTATTATGAATTGTATAATTTGCACTCTCTTCAATGGCCCATCTTTCTGCCTAGCAAAATGACAAGGATTTTGCAAATAAACAGTCTATACTCATTTAATATTAGCCCGTGTTTCTTTGACTCCTGACGGAAAATGTGGGGAAATGCTCAAGGCTTAAGCCAACTGATTGGGCATTTGAAGAATCTGTTAAGATAATTATGAGTGGTCCTGGATCAGAAATTGTTAAGATTTATGCTATTTCCTGTTGTTCACTACGGGTGGGAACTACACTGGCTCTACACAAGGCCAACGGATAGAGAAAATAATCTGATGATGTCACTTTGTCAATTCTTTTTAAAATATTTATTGAGCAAATTTCCTGGTACAAAACCACTGCTCATTGGTGTGTGGTATTAAAACTTTAGGTGACTTGAGCAGCACTTAGAAAATTATTGTCTTTGAATGCCAAATGGCATCTGAGTGACTTGAATTTATTAGGTAAAGTTTTTAATATTGTGTTTGTGGGGAATAACTTTGTATTACTGTGAAAATTACCTAGGATAGGAAAAATGATGCCTGCATTTTTAATATTTCCTAATTAACTAATTACTTGCATAACACTGCAGAATAACCATAAGAGTTCACAATATTGATCGTTTTGTTCATTTATTTCCTGTAACACTATGAGACAGTTAATACCACGACATAGATAAAAGGTAGTAGAGGTTAAAATGCCAAGACATGGTAAAGTTCTTGTAAAATATCTACTTCATTATACACTAGAAATTACTTTTGTTTACTTAATATCTGTATGTATACGCAAATCATGTATTTTTAAAAAGAAAAAATTTAAATGTATACTACTATGGCCTTAAGTCTAGGGTATCTTGTTAGCAATCTCAGCACAAGGCTGATGAATTTGCTAATAACAGGGATACAACAGTTGCTACAAAAGTAGGTAACAGCAATGTTGAGTGAGAAGAACTGCCAGAACCCAGATAATTAGGGAAAAAGTATGCAGCAGCTGAGTGAAGGGGAATGGAGTGGGATGTGTTGACTGGATCAATCTGAAAGAACAAATATATATATATATGAGTTCCATCTTAAGATACAATCTAAGTTTCCACATAAACATCTGTACTTATGGATATGAAAACCACTAGAATATGGGAAGAATATTTAAAACCATAAAACAAAGAGTTTAAGCAAGAGTAATTTTAAGATTTGCACCTAGACAAATCTACATGAACTTTGAGAATACCTAAAACAAAGAAATAATTCCAAAAGTTTCCCAGAGAGCTACAGTATTAGTATTAATTAAATGAAGTTAGCAATGTTAATGGATAGATCAGTATGCAGAAATCAAGTCTATGTATAATCTAGTTACAGATAATTAGAATATGAAGTGTAGAGAGCAATTCTTATACACAAAAAACTATAAAATAGTAAGAAAGCTTACATGTGGTTTTAAATCATGGAAGGATATACAACAGCAATGGTTAGTGATGATAGACTCAATACTCTAATAATATCAGTTTTGCCCAAATTAGTTTAAAGACTTAATGTAACTTAAATTAAAAAATTCTAGTAGAGGTGTGCTTGTGTCCATGTGTGAATGTGAGTTTGGAAAGTGACAAGGTGTTTGCAGAACTTGATAAAAATGAGAATGGCTAAGGCGAATCATAGAAATGATGAAAAAGAACAAAATTGGAATAATTACACTACAGATATCAGGTTGTATTATAAGGTTATAGCAAGTAAGATGTGTGGTAATGGTTGACAAATAGGACAATGAAATGGAAGCGTTTAGGAACAGATCCACACATATATGGTCATTTCATTTGGATCACAAGTGATACTGCAGCAAAAAGGAGGAATGATAGTATTTTCAGTGAATATTTCTGGCAAATGTCTATCCATGTATTGAAGAACAACTTTCACTTCTCTTAAAGGTTTTATCTAAGCATGAAAGAAAAAACAATAAGGTTTAAAGAATAATATAAAAGAATATTTTCATGACCTTACATGTGGCAAAAGTTTCTTACACATGACAAAAACATTCTAATCATAGGGAGAGGAATAATATATCGAACTGGGGAACTTCTCTTTACACAAAGACATTATTAAGAACATGAAGAGGCGAGCCACAAGATAAGAGAAGATATTCGTAAATATTTACCTGTCAAAGGGTATAGTATATTTAAAGAACTCTAGTATATTTAAAGAACTTTTACAAATCTATGGGGAAAAGACAGCCCCCCCCAAAATGAGCAAGTGCTTGAAAAAAGCACTTCAAAAATAGATTTTCAATACCTAAATAAACAATGATCAGCATCATTCATGGATATGCAAACTGAAACTAAAATTAAACACCATTTTATACTTACGAGAATGGTATACTAAAAAATACTGGAAGCCCTATATACTTAGAAGGATATTGGAATACTTTAATCTTTCCTATACTATTGAAAATCATTCCAATTGGTGCAATAATTTTTGTCACCAACCAAATTAGAACATACATCTACTCTGTGACTCAACAATTCCACTTCTAGATGTATAGCTAACAGAAATTTATACACATATGCATCAAAACACATGCATAGATGTGTCTAGAAGCATTACCTTAAGAATTGCAAACAAGGGGGCCGGGGATCTACCTCATCGGCCTAAGCGCCTGCCTGGCAAGTGCAAGGTCATGAGTTCGATCCTTGGTGCCGCGCAAAAAAAAAAGAATTGCAAACAAGAACTGCCTGGTTAATAGAAAAATGCCATTAATTGAGGAATATTTAGTGATTGGAGAATAAATAAGTAAATTGTGATATAATTATTTAGTATAAGAAGAATGAATGACTATCATGTTATACAATGACACTGACAAATCTTTCAAACTCAATGCTCAGCAGAGAAGCCAGACCCCAAAAAGGACATCCTATATAATTTTGTTTAGAGAAAGCTCAAGAGTAAGCAGAGGTTATTGTTTATAATTTGATTCATAACTGTGTTTACCTTTGGCGAGAATAATGTTTAGTGAATATGAAGAGAGGCTTACAGGATGCTATTAACCTCATTATTCATATGCAGAGTTATTCCACAGTTATGCTCACTTTGAGAAATCCCAATGAGGTATAATTTAATTCTTGTGTAGCTTTCTCTGTGTGCATCTCCAATATTAATTTTACCTTGTAAAAATTACAGCAGATGAGTTGAAAATAACTATCAAATGAAGGATGAGAAGAAATCTTCCCTTTCTATTTTAAAGAGAATAAAACCAAGAAAAATAAAATAGAACAAAGCCAATCAAAACAAAACAGTATAAGTGACACAGGACTTCAAAACAAGATGATAGGAAATAAACAATGGTTACCATAGTGCCTCTTGTTGTCTTCAAAATAGCTACCCATACCTTCAGACAGTAAAAAATCAAACAAAACATAACATAATAGAACCAATAAAAAATTAACAATGAATGCAATAAGAGACTTCAAAACAACAGCAAATTCAAAATGTCTACCATAATGTATCTTGCTATCTTTGAAATAGCTGTCCACGCTATTAGATATAATAAAAGCAAACAATACAAAACAGAATAAAACCCAACCCAATAAAACAATGAAAATGATATAGGACTTCAAAACAAGATAATAGGGAATTAACAATGGCTACCACTTTCAGAAGGAAATCCTTCCTAGATGCTACATTGTGTATTGTTACCCTCTGAAGAGATGATCAGACTACTGGCTTTAGACCTGCAAAGTCAGTGAAACACTAAACACAGCAAGCATTAAATTGTATTTTACTTCAATAGCTATCATCACAGCCTGTGTTTCTCCAGATCGACTGGTCTCCCAGTCTGCGTGCCAGACAGGACAGGCATCTGGTTTTCCCCCAAGCAACCCATACATGGCACCAACTCACAGGGAAGGCTTGCTTCTTGTTGACTTTTTGTTCTCTTTCTCTGCAGTCCACAATGGCACCAACTTACAGGAAAAGGCAGACATCTTATTCTCCCCTCAGTGGCCCGTGCACGGCACCTACTCACAAGGAGGGCTTGCTCCTTGTTGACTTCTTGTTTTCTTCCCCTGCAGTCAATGAACAGCACTGACTCATGGGACAGAGATCTTCCTTTCATATGAACCATAAAGAAGGATAAATTTGAGACATTTATGGCTAAAGGGGTGCACCTTGAGACCATACTGTTAAGTGAAATAAATTGGACACATGTAAATATTACATTGTTTCTCTAGTGTGAGAAACTGAAAGCATAATATGCACAAAAATACAAAAATACAAAACGTATGATAGATTTTGAAAAATGAAGAAACTGTTCAAAAGGAAAGGGGAACTAGGGAACAGTGGAGGGGGAAAGGAAGGAAGAAAAAACAAAAAAAATGAGGAAAGAAGGATAAAGTGGAAGCAAAGCTTTGTAAATAAAGAGGGGAAGAGGGGTTGAAGTCAGGGGACAAGAATGGGAAAAAGAAAAAAGAAAAAGCATAACAAAATAGGATTCTTCCTTTCAAAGGGTCCATAATTCAGTAATAGAGTTAAGTATTTATACAGATAAATTTCTTTTCTTTTCTTTTTACTTTTCAAATTTTTCTTTCATAATTCACATTTTATAAAGGCTGGCAATGCATAAAAATTTTAAATTATATACAATCCCATCCCAATACAGTTTTTTAGTCTTTTTATAAATGTATGTGCATTTTAATATGTATACGTCCTTACGGTCTGAAATACTTATATTTAACTACATGTATCCTTTTTGTCTCAGACAAAATATATTGAAGACACTTTTCTCAGCCTTTAAACATTCTTCTATCATACTTAGTAGCGTCTGTGTATAAGTTGTCTCAATTGATGGGACTATCAACTCAGTCTTGATAATTAGATAAAGTTCCTTGGTATAGATGGCTCATCTCTGAGGACATGTCTATTTTAAGTGAAACATTATTGTTGAAAAGCAGATGACAGTCTCCTTGGGTACATCAACCCTATATATATTGCCTGGACATAATTTTATTGGGCCCATATGAGCTGTAATGTCCATAAATCCAGGCCATTTTAAAGATGCCTTTGCACTGCTATTTAAATTCATTATCTAGGAATTTTTTTCTCACTTTGTATTCTATGCCATCTGTTATTCACAACCCAGTACACTTGCAATAATGAAGGGAAAGGTCCAGAGCAAAGAGGTGGTGAGAGGGAAGAGTAGGGCTACTAAAATTACCTAAACTGTAAGCTCTGGTCTCTATATATTAATCAGGAGAAAACAGCGTGTGTATAGATTACAAAGCTACTGTAGAATAGTTGGCTAAAAGAATTGAGAAATTTTGTTAAATCCAGGGAAGGAAAGAGAGAGGGAAAGGGAAAAAAAAGACAAGGAAAAAGAATGAGAGAGAAAAAACAAAAATCAGACAGTTCTACAGAAGGGCTTCTTTTCATTTGAGATATACTTACTTTCTTCTACGATCTCAATTGATAATTTTCCTCCAAAGACATGATACTGAGATGAGATTTTACAAAATACATTTTATGCAAAACTCCTACACAAAGAGAAAGAGCCTCCCACACACTCAGCAGGTCTAGCACTCGAGAATTATATATATCAAATTTTCTAGGAGTGAAGGAAAAGTGAGTGGTAATTTCCAAACTGACCTGGATATAGAAGTTTTGAGTCAAACTTTATAGCAGATGGAATGATTTACTCTGACAGTTATACATACTCTTTGCCAGGGTGAAATGAAATCAGTGACAGAAAGGCCATAATAACTTTGGAAAGTGAAAAACTATGAGAACCATGGTTTTATTTTTTTAATTTCTTAAATTAGAAATAGTCTCCTATGCTGAAATGAGACTTTGAAATTATGGTGACTAAGACATAGACTAGTACTTTCCAACAACACTTATGAATACTACAATTAATCCAGTAATTCAGTTTATTGATGATGTACAATTAGTATGCTAAATGATCTGTACATATTACTTTTCTTACTTTAACTGCTTTACACATTATAATTAAGCAAAGCAAAGTTAAAATCATACACATAATTAAAGAAAGCAGTGTTAAAATAAGTGAAATAAAATTGTTCTCTGAACTCAGTTTAATCTCCATGAAAAGACTACTACATTGTGTTAAAGATGGTAAAACTTCCAAACATTTAGCCTTTAAATGTGTTACCAGAGTCTGAAATCAGGGTTTAAATTCTTTAACTTGGAGCAGAATCAATTCTTTTCTTCAGTAAGTATTTATCATAAATAGAAATCTCTTCCAGATTAAATATTTAAGCATTGGAACTGTTGTGTTTATAAAACCACAAGAATAAAGAAACTATTTAGAATCTGCAAAAGCCATGCAACTGTAAATTGTCAAGTAATATCCATTTTTCTTGGGATAACTTTTTGCCACTTAAGAGGCGTATTTCATGTTTGAACATATAGGAATAATACGTTTGCATGCCCTCGAATGTTGCAGGCATTTATTGATGTTTATTGTTTGTTTTGTTTTTTGAGACAAGTTCTCATCATGTAGCCTAGGCTGGCCTCAAACTTATAGAGATTCTCCTGCCTCAGCCTCCTAAGTGCTAGGATTATAGGCATGTACCACCATGCTCAGCTTGTAGACATTTGTTAAGTATTTCTTGAAATTTTTTCATTAAGAAATGATTTTCACCAAGAGTCACTCTTCATTACTTAAGAATTTACAGTAAATTCTTAAATCTGGGTCCTACTCCCCAAAGGGGCATATTGAACTTTGAGCACACCATTGAGCACACTGAACTTTCATAATAACACTTTTTATTTTCATAGGAAAAAGTTATCATGAATAGAACAACCACTGCTTTCACACATACACTAGATATTTTTAAATGCATATGTTTATGCATATATATATATCTTTAAATCTTATGTTTATATGCATATATATATCTTTAAATCTTAAAACAACCCTGTGAGTAAGGTATTAGTTTTACTGCTTATCATATAAGGAAAATGAGTTCATGTAAAACAATTATATAACTTTATCAGTTCGCAGAATTAGACAGACACAAAGCTATGATTCAAAGCTCAACCTGTTTGATTCTAAAGTCCATATTCTCAGCGCAGCATTATATTGTCTCCTGTGTGCAGACCCTAAATTTAACATTATTTTAGTAAACTTTACAAAGTAGTGACATATTACTCTTAAGGAGTGCCTTCCAATATTCTTTAGAGAAATTATCATGCATGAGTGTTAAGGATTTTAATTCAAGGGTTAGATTAAAATAAAGTTAGTATGCCAATGTTATCTAATTGCTAGTAAATGTACAGGAAACTAGAAATTGTACTGAGGTTACCCTGTAATATCTAGGAAGGAAAATGTAATGAAATGTTGACATATTTACACTAATGTATCTATTTTGATGCCAAGAAAGTTTTAAAATAGCTCCTTAAACATTGGGATTTTGATGCAGTAGACAAACTACTAAGGCTTTAATCTTTTTTTTTTAAGCTAAAACTTGTGAAACAGATTATTTCACTCAAACCCTGAGCTTCTTCCTTCATTGCCAGTCTCCTAGAATGAAGATTGGGGCTAAAATCTGAATATTACGTAGAATTTATCTGCTCATAAATATGAATATACCCAGTTCTTTCTCTTCTTTCAGTTTCATAGCCCCAGCTAAATCCAAGACTTCTGGGTTATTTACTGGTGTCTCACGGGCCATCAGAGTTCCATTCTGGTAATGATGTAGTGTACACAATTCTACCATGCCTTTTCTGCTTCAGCCACTTTCCAATGTAGGCCATTGCTCAAAAGTGAAGTCCTTCCTCTCTGCTATCCTGTCTGGGGGAAAGAAAACCTATCCTCAGCTTCATCACCCTCTGAGTCTATTAGTGAACAGAGACTTTCATTATTCTGTGGTACTAGTTGTGGAAACAAAGAGATTCTGTGGAAAGGCAAAAGTGAAATATCATCTGACTGCCCAACTTCATTGGAACAGGAGTCCCGTATATGTGTACCATGCTGGCTCTTTTCAGGATGGCAGCGATGACTGCAGAATATCTTCTTCTGTGCATTTATTTCTGTCTTGAACATTCCCAAATTTGACAGCAGACCTGTGGCAGGGGGAGAGGTTAAAGATTTGGGCCATATCCTTTTCAGCTTCAGACTGCTCAAGCCATCAGTTGTATTTCTAGCACCTTCCTTAACACTCAAGGAGTTCCAACGTATAATATTTAATATTATAAGACTAATTTAAAATGGTGACTTTTAGGAGATGAGATAAAATTCCCACACAGACTAACTAATTACAATGTTTACTTTTAAAATTTTTATAAAAAATTTGTCATAAATTTATAGCATTATCTGTCAAATAATCAAAGTTATTTTATCATACTTATTAAACTATATATAACTCTGTGTGTGTGTGCATGCGTGTGTGTGCGCATGTGTGTGTGTTATTGGGGATTGTTCCCAGTGCTTCACACATGCTAAGCAAGAGCTGTACCACTGAATAGCATCCCAAGCCTCTTTTTATTTTATTTTGAAACAATCTCTTTGCAAGTTGCCCAGGCTGGCCTGAAACTTACAATCCTCCCACCTTGGCCTCTCAACTAGCTAAGATCACGGGTGTGTGGCATCATACCCTGCCCATAAATATTAAAACATACAGGTGTGGATAAAGTACAAAAAAAAATTTTTATGGTCAGATTACAGCTAAAATACTGAGGGTGAATAAAGAGTTTATTTTGAATATTACTGACAGTTTTTACATTTTAACTCTGACCAATCTCCAGCTATTTCAAGATGTACCCTGTGACAAAACAGCTGGACCATAATGACTGTACCAAAACAGCCGTACCGATATAGTCACATAAGATGCTATGCGCTGATCCAAGACAATATAGATTGTCAATTCACCCTGTAAGAGTGGGCCCCTCCATCTTATTTCTCATTATATGTTGTGTTCTCTCTAGCCTTGATGCATGCTTTGGTATTTGGAAATGTGACAGCAATCATACAGAGGATGTACTCCAGGTGGTCTCTCTACCACACTAGAACCAAGGATCTGAAGGACTTCATTCGTGTTCATCACCTGCCTCAACAGCTCAAGCAGAGGATGCTTGAATATTTTCAAACAACCTGGTCAGTCAACAATGGAATAGATTCAAATGAGGTAACGTTCATTTTTTATTGTCGATGTTTTCAGCCAGAAAGCACATATCATAAGGTAAAAACAAGATGCAGATATCAGGAATGACAAGCACACCTAACAACTTCATTATCTCTTTATTTTTTCATCCCTCATGAAATTCCACTCATCTTCTTTGGCTTACACATTGATAATTCCACTCTGAGTTAAGTAGGGTTTTATATTAACTTGCTACCTTGGTCAATCAAATAGATTTATTTCATTTTCATCGTCCTTTTTTCAAATAACAAATTCTTATGATAAGATAATGTTGTGATCTTGGATAATTAGATTCATCAAGCTAAAGTGGCCACTAGAAACAATAAAGTAAGTCCAAAAAATTCCAGCAAAAGTGTTACATGTAGACTTCCGTAAATACTCCATACCACCACTGTGAAAAAAGTGTCATATAAATCAACTAACCATTTCACCAACCCACCAATCAAGCCAGTAACCAACATTTTAGGAATGGTATTTGGTTTCTCATTTTTTCATGTGATCATGATGCCAGAGGAAATATCATCAGGTCTCGATTCTATAACTTCTTTCCCAAATAGAAACTTTCAGAAGTCATAATGAGTTAATGTTTTCCTTCCAAGTTCCTTTATTAATTTTTTCTATTTCTCCAGACTTATCAGTTGATTATTCAATAGCACATAATTAAGGTCAGTCACTGAAAAATATTTCCAAAACCGTACATACATAGATTTCCTCTTGCATACTCTGTAACAGCAGTAAAAGCATACCATTTTCTTGCAATGTAAATCAATTAGGCTGTACTACCTCAGCTTGATTTCATCCTTTACCTTCTCCCACAGCTTTTGAAAGACTTCCCAGATGAGCTGCGTTCTGACATCACTATGCACTTGAACAAGGAGATCTTACAGTTGTCCCTGTTTGAATGTGCCAGCCGGGGCTGCCTCAGGTCTCTGTCTCTACACATCAAAACTTCTTTCTGTGCTCCGGGCGAGTATCTGCTGCGTCAGGGGGATGCTTTGCAGGCCATCTACTTTGTGTGCTCGGGCTCCATGGAAGTTCTTAAAGACAGCATGGTACTGGCTATTCTTGGTAGGTCCAGTTAAAAAGCTTCTGTGTAGTTTTACGCTGAAGCCTGAGTTCCGATGAAATAGGGAGTGGGGCACTAGTAAAAAAAGGAAAATTTGAGATGGATATATGGACCCAGGATTACCCTTCATACGAGCTCAGTTTACCTGTTATATCATTTGATTCTTGTAAAAAAAAATCCAATGGTATAAATTTTATACTCGCTTTACAAATGAATAAAGGGCATCTTAGTTAACTTGCACAAATCACATAGTAAAAGAAAGCAACTCTACTCTTTCTTATTCCTAAAGTCAAATTACTAATCATGATAGGCTGCCTCCTGGTGAAATAGCTGATCAGTTTTAAGATGGCATTTCTGTATTTTTGTGGAGAATCGATTAGGGAACACAAAAATTAAGTTTCATCTGTGCTAGAAATACAATAAAAATAAAGCAAAAAATACTTCCAGAATAAACTCTCACTGCAGCAGTTATTGATTTGATGTTGTCAAGGTGACTATAGGCTCTTTCTAGTTCCTCAAAAAAAAAAAAACCCTCATATAAATGAGAAAATTTTGTGCCACAAAGTTGACTCGAATATTAAGACACAATTAGTCTTCATGGAACTACAAAGGGCCACTGACAAAAAAAAATTTCTATTACAGTTTTATGTGAACTTCTTTTAAAATTCACTCTCATTTGTTAGTTTACTTATTCAGTCAATACATACCAATGACCCATGAGTGATTCCAGCATTGTTCTGAAGAACAAGAAAGACAATGACCAAATCCCTTGCCGTTGTGGAAGTTAACTAGAGGACATGATGAGAGAATAACCCAAGATAGTAGCAGGATAGTGAGTGGCAAGGGATTTCAGAATATATTTTGAACACAAACATGAAACACCGATATTTAGAATTTTATACCATTAAGAAGGGCCACAGTACTCTTTGTTTATTCTAATTTTTTGAGAACCTAATATTTATAAATAACCACATGCAAAGTATTTTCAGACATGGGACTTCATTTGAACTTTCACAGCACAGAGAAACAGACCATGGTGCTGTTTTCTGTTTTCCCAAAGCTCAGGCTAACCTATATCTTGGACTCTGTTTCCACTGCTGCTTCCTGGTCTAAACAGTACCTGTTATTCTATGTAGTTGTTAGCCTGCCATCACTGACTTCCAGTTACGGAGCTGCAAGAGAGATTATACTTTGCAAAAAGGAGGAGAGTTAATATTTTAGAATCCTTAATGTGAACTGAGTGTTTGTGTCCATGGTCCAATTTAAATCTTGCAACCTTATTAGGCTGGTATGTGTAACGTTCCTCCTGAATCTATATGTTGAAACATAATCATCAGCATGATGGTGTTAGGAGGTAGGGCCTCAGGGATATGCCTAGGTTGTAACCATATAGCCTTAATGAATGGTGTAAGTGTCCTTATAAAAGAGGGCCTCAGAGATCTGCTTTCCTCTTCTACCATTTGAGGACATAGTGACAAAGCATCGTGTAAGAATCAGAGAGTGGTCCCTCACTAGACACTGAATCTGCTATGGTACTGGCTATTCTTGGTAGGTCCAGTTAAAATGCTTCTGTGTAGTTTTACGCTGATGCATGAGCTCCAATGAAATGGGGGGTGATCTTGAACTTTCTTATATTCGGAACCATGAGAAACAAACTTCTATTGCTCAGAGACCAACTAGTTTACAGCATTTCATGATAGCAGCTCACACAGAGTATAGCAGTTTGATTATCAGCAATTAAAATCAGAAAAGGAGGCTGGGGAATAGGGAAAGAGTTGCGTGCTTTTCATCCCTTCTTGTTTAGCACCTTACAGGGGAAAGGCGGCACCTGCTTTCAAAGGTTTGGTTCTGTGTCTTGACTCGTACATTTTTCTCCTTAAAGGAAAAGCGTGAAATAGAACCAAATGAAATAGAACCAACAAGTTATTATTAACTTGTTTGTCTCCTTCATGATCATTATTACATCGAGGCTCCCTACTTGTGTGTTTTCCTTTCCTTAAGAGGAGGATTTAGCATATCTGTGCTCTTTTCTCAAATTTGAACAATTAAAGACCAATTATTCCATCATTTTGTGATTCTAAATTAGAATTGACAATCTTTTCTAGTTTGTTTTAAAAAATTTAATTGTAAAATATTTTCCTGCAGTTTTCCTCAGTATCACTGTAACTTTTATAGCCTGCCTCTTTACAAAATCTACTTTCAAGGTGTCTAGTCATATTTTAAAACCTTATGGTTTGATATATAAAACCAAATCTAATGTGCCATTTGAAAATTGATACCTTGTGGTTTTTTGCTTATGTACTGTTAAGTTTGATAACTAGTGGCTATTTTATGAAAGTAATATGAAGGGGATGTTTCATAATTTAGAACAAGAAGAGTGCAAATTTAACTGCTTTTGCATAACTACTTCAGCTTGGAAAACATAATTTAAATCAATTTTCTTATTGTAAAACTATTGATTTACAGCTGAAAGATTTGCTTTATTTGCTTTATTGCTGTCTTTCTCCTGGGCCCAAGTATTTCCATGAATTGTTACTTCCAGGATTAACATTTTTACTTCTCTTTTTTCTACCATGTATATATCAAAAAGAACTTAAAGCAAATTGCCATGTGACCATTCTAAACACTGGTGTGTATTGTTAGAGCTAAACCCAAGAAAAGATAATTAATAATTATTATGCTTCTATGATTAGCATTATTTCAATTGAGATTGATTCTTTTACTTCCCTATGACAAAATGGCAAAGTAAAGTGCAGGGCTTGACATTTGATCTGCAGATATTTAATACCTATTCACTCTACTGATGAAATAGATTGATATTAACAGGATTTTAAGGAAGAAGCATCATCAGACAACTGTCAAGCCATAAATTTATACTAGCAACTGTGTAATCTACTCAACACACGAATACATTTCCTAATCTGATGCAGTGAGGGGCAGTTGTCACAGAGTCAGGAACTTGTTATGAGGATAGAATTTTTTTGCCTTGTATACCTCAATTTCATGTCCAAGTAATTGTGTTTTTTCCATTTTCATTGTAGTTTTTCCATTAGTTATTGTAGTTATAAAAGAAGATGATAATACACCAATAAATGGACTCTATATGTACAGATGGCCTTTTTTTTAAACCTAATTTCATAATTAAACACAAGTTATGTTCTAACTTGATGGTTTACAGATGCATCTCATCCCTTTTTTCCTCAGTGGAAGAATAACCGATTAGCAAAACTTAACAATATAATTCCAAAAATGGAGACCATCAGGCACTATACAAATCTTTCTTTTCTTTTAGAAATACAGATACTGTGACCCAAAATATTAAGAAACTTAGTTCAAGATCCTAAATCTAGATAGTAAGACCCCCACATGGCTATAAAATTACTGAGGATGAGAACCATGGGTATTTGCCAAGGCTGAACATAAGGTCCAGCACATATAGTCCATGCTTCATAAATATTCACTGAATGAATAAACTGGAGTTCTTTCTAGGTTGCTGAGTTTAGCAAGATGTTGATGCTATTTTTACACCTACTGTCATTGAGGCTGAAAAAGCCATACCAGGACAATCTAATATATGAAAGTATGATAACTTAAAGTTCTTCCAAATACTGCTTGCTTACCAGAGAATGTGAATGCTCAGTATACAAGATACTTCATCGTGATAAATTCTCCTTAGATGTACAAATTTGAAAATTTACTCTGTTCAAGACATCCTGGCTATATTTATATCTTGCACCAGTACATGACTTTGAGTATTTGAGGAGCAATGTAGATTTGTAATAAAATATGCAGAAAACAAAATTTCTAATTTTAGCAATTTGGTGACAACAATAAATCAAACTTAAATTCTTCTACTGCATGGAACCATTTATCATCTCTTAGTGACTGTAAATACAGATTTTAGTCTATTCTTTTCTCCTGTCAGTTTGAAAGCTTAAATTCAATATTAATTTGAAGTTGATGTAATTCAATGATTTAGAAACCTGTGATTTTTCAACTGCCATAAATATTTATGAATACTTCAAGTGTTCATGGTTAATTTGACAGGTCTTTTTTACTGACAAATTAAATAAAATAGACTTTTACAGAAGCTAGCTATGTGCCGAGGACTTTGTTTCCAATTCTGAGTACCAAAAAAAGAAAACTTTAGAAGTTAAAAATTTTGGGTTGAGGATATAGCTCAGTGGCCTGGCAAGCGTTAGGTCGTGAGTTTGATCCCCCGTACCAAAAAACAAAGTTAAAATTTTTTTGAATGGAGAATGGGGGTAATTTGTTTTAATAACATTACAATGATATCTTGCTTAGTGTTTGTTGTTGTTATTATTCAATTGTTGGTGGTGGTTTCATATGAAATAAATCAAAATGACCATTAAAATAATAAAATTTAAAGTCCAGACATCATGCTTTTTTTGGACATAAACTCCTAAATTGTAACTATGAATGATCTTAGGGCCAGTGCTCTCTGTAAACTGCTTTTATCCTAAGTTTGTCTAAAAATTTAGTGGATTCTCTTTCATATTTTTCACATGGCTTTTGGTGAAGTTAATGACTGTGTCTAAAAGAAATCCAAACCATTTATGGTTATGCTCCTCTTTCTGTGAGCTTAAACCAATTATATCAATTTAAAGATTTTTTTAAAAGATTCAAGCAAATTGTCCAATATTATCTAATCAACAAACTCAAACAAACAAGTTAGTTCCCAGACAGTTTAATTCCAGCCTAAGACTGGTAGTCAGGGATAGTGTACATGCATACACACACATATATGTCAAGATATATTGGATGTGGGACAGGACACAGGTCATTTGAATAAAGTAGTTCCAGATCTCTCTCCCTCTCCCTCTCCCTCTCCCTCTCCCTCTCCCTATCCCTCTCCCTCTCCTCCCTCCCCCCACCTTCTGTGGTAGAAGAGGAAAGTACATATTTTTATTTATTAATTTTCTGTTTTAAAAGTGGTGGCACACCCCTGTAATTCCAGCACTTGCGAGGCTGAGGAGGATCACTGCGAGTTCAAGACCAGCCTGGGCTACAAAGTGAGCTCAAGGCCAGCCTGAACTGCATAGCAAGACCCTGTCTTAGAAAGACAAAAGAAAAGGGGGTGGGAGTTTACACTTTCAAAGCAATAGAACTGTATGTTGTATTTTATACAATAGATTTGTTGTCTATAACATATAATAGATGTCTCTTCCTCCAGACTTCAAGATAGGAATTTCCCCTACCCACATAACCCTTCTGCCTTGTAGGGATGATCAGAAGTAAATATAAGAGCCTGAGTGTGTTCAAAAACTGAAGGTCATGTTTATATTATTGTTCAAAGTCCCAACTTAAAATAATTAATATAGTTTTTGCTCCTCTTACCCAAGAAACATGGAGTCATTTTTTTTTCATGGAGCCATTTTTCCACTCAGAAAAATGAGGTTCATTTTTACTTCCCTTGAGTGATTAAGGTGACTATGACAAAATGTCAACAGATTTGACTAAAGCCATTTTTAAGGGACCTGTCTGAAGCCCAAAGGTAATCTACAGCTCCTAACTAAATCCTTCAGCCCTTTTCCCCAGATCAGTGTTCCCAACCAATAACAGTTTTGTGCCACAGAGATTATGACAATGTTTGAAGATATTTTGAGTTGTCACAATGGGAGGCTGGGCTGCAATGTGTTCCTGTCTTTGTTCCACACCAGAGAATTATTGAGCCCCAAATCCCAACTCTGCCTGGATAAAGATTCTTCTCTTTTCAGTGTAATCTGAGAGAAATGAATCTGTAAATCAAATGAAGTTGGCCATCCTAATCTTGCTTTTCTCTCCCTGTTGTTGGGTTTGTTTCGTTTTCTTTGTGTGGATTTTTTTTTTCACTGTTTCTAGGGAAAGGGGACTTAATTGGAGCAAACCTATCAATTAAGGACCAAGTGATCAAGACCAATGCAGATGTGAAGGCTTTAACCTACTGTGATCTCCAGTGCATCATTCTAAAAGGACTCTTTGAAGTGCTAGACCTTTACCCAGAATATGCTCACAAATTTGTGGAAGACATTCAGCATGACCTCACATACAACCTACGGGAAGGTCATGAGAGTGATGTAAGTCTCTTTTCTAATTAGTACTGAGCTCTGATTTCACATGGTTTGGAAATCATGTATAACTGTAAAGGCAGATGTCCTAACCTCACTTTTTAAAGTTCTGAATTATTCAGCCACTGGTTGAATCATTGAACAATTAACTAGAAACCAAACCTGTACTTTATTAACCAACATACTAAGGAGATATTATTTGTAGATGAGTTCCTTTAACCCAATTTCTTCCTTGTTTATTTTTATGTGCTTATAACTAGAATCAATTTCAATGATACACAATATTCAACTGGAAATGTGTGATTTCCTCAGAATTTAAAGATTTTCTGATAAAGTATATGGCTCAGAGTTTGCTATATTTGTGATTGTTCACTATTCCAATTCCTTGACATGGATTTTGTTTGCGAGTAATCTTTTTGTTAAAATAGTACACAAAACTATCTTAAAACAACTACATACAGATAAAAGGATTCTAGCCCAAGATTATCAAACTGAAAGCATAATGAACGTTTTATGTTACATGTTTCAGTTTATGCAAACGACTTTCCTGTCAAAACATATACTATACTATATTCTGTGATTAAACTGATCATGAACATGACTTCATTAGATGTGTCACAGACAAATAATTTAATAGGAATGATTGCTCAAAGGCAAACATAACATTCTGTAACAAACAGTGCCTCATCCCAGATATTTGCCTCAAGTTTTTAGGGGTCTAAGAAGCTATAATTTTGACTAACATATATTGTGCAGATATTTTTGGTAGTCACTAACATTCTCCACTTTAGAGGTGTAAAGAAAATTCAAACTGCATATTCTTTCATCTTGGTTGGAAGAAGTGACATTAGATATACAGGCAATAATTACCAGTTTTTCATATGTTTCTCTATCTTAATGAGAGCAAACAACATAGGAACTATCATTGGCAACCTGGGGTGTGCTAAGCATTCTGCCTGTATAAAGCATCTCATTCATTGCTCAAAACATATCTTTAAGGTAAGTTTCAGTCTATTTCTATGAAATAAAAATCTGAAATTCAGACTGACAAATAGTCATAAATCTGTAGGTGGCTGAGAGCTCTTGAAAGTATGAGATTTAAATCTATACTCTTTCTAGTACATAGGCGGTCTCTTCTCAAAATCATTGTCATGTATTTCGTTCAATAGATGAATTTTTAAAACCACGGGTATCATTTTTTCTCCACAACAACTTAGAATGACTACTATTTTTCAAGACTGCAAATGGTTAAGAGATGGCAGCAACCCAAATAGGAAAAAGAAATGAGGAGAGAAAGTCAATTTTCTGTGTGGGAAAATGGAAAATATTAGAATTCAATCTCTATTTTCATTTGACTCAAATTTTAATGATTCTTATTTTTAAAGTACTATATATGATAACAACATGATGTTTTGAATTGTGTATACATTATGGAATGGCTAAATTATGTTAACTAATGTATGCATTTCCTCAAATGCTTATCGTTTATTTGTAATGAGAACTTTTAAAATATATTCTTAGCAATTTTCAAAGGTACAATACCTCATCATTATAATCACCATACTGTAAAATAGATATCTTTAATTTATGGTTCCTAGCTGAAATTTTGTAACATTTGACTAATACCTCTATCCATCCTGCAGTTCCTCGTAACCACCATTTTGCTCTCTGCTTCTGTAAAATGGATTTTTTTTTCTTTTTCCGGCACTGGGGATTGAACTCATGACCTCACGCTTGCCAGGCAGGCACTTAGGCCACTGAGCTAGATCCCCAGCTCTTGTCTTTTTGAGACAGGGTCTCACTATGCCATTCAGACTGGCCTTGAGCTCACTTTGTAGCCCAGGCTGGTCTCGAACTCACAACGATCCTCCAGTCTCAGCCTACCAAGTGCTGGGATTACAGGTGTGAGCCACCATGCCCAGCTTAAAATAGAACCTTTTTTTTTTTTTTTGTGGCACCAGGGATCGAACTCACTACCTCACACTTGCCAGGCAGGCGCTTAGGCCACTGAGCTAGATCACCGGCTGTAAGATTTATTTTTTTAGTTTCCATGTGTGAGTGAGATCATGAAAGATTTGTTTTTCTGTGCCTGGCTTATTTCACTAAGAGTAATATCCTTCTGTTTCATCATTGTTTTCACAAAAAACAGGATATTCTTTTTTTAAGTGTAAATAATATTCCAGTGTGTATATGTACCACATTTTCTTTATCCATTAATTCTCTGGACATTTAAGCTGATTTCATATCTTGTCTTTTATTAGTAATGTTGAAATGTACATGAAAATGCAAATACCTGGCACAGAGTCAGTTTTTAATGCTATACCAGTAGTGGAATTACTGGATGTATGATAGTTTTAATTTTTTGAGAAACCGCAGTACTGTTTTCTGTAGCAGTCCTATTAATTTGCATTCCCACCAACAGTGTGCAAGTTTTCTCCTTTTTCTTCTTTTTAATAATAGTCCTTCTAGTAGATGAAAGATGATATCTCATAGAAGTTTTACTTTGTACTTCCTTGATAACTATGGATGATTTGTGTGTCTTCTTTGAAGAAATATCTGCATTGATCCTTTGTCCATCTTTATATCAGGTTATTTGTTTTCTTGCTGTTCAGTTGTTTGAATTCTATGTGCGTTTTGAGTATTAAACGCTATCTGATTCATGGTTTGCAAATATTCTGTAGGTTATCTCTACGATGTTGATTCTGTCTTTTGTTCTGCAGAGCTTTTTAATTGGATGTACTTCAATTTGTCTTTTTTTTTTTCTTTTTTGCTTCTGTTACCAATGTTTTTTGGAGTATTATCTAAAATAATCACTGCCCAAACCAAAGTTATGGAAAGTTCCTGTGGTTTTTTTCTGGAATTTTATAGGCTTGGGTTTTATATTTAAGTCTTCTATCCATTTTGAGTAGATTTTTTATATGACATGGCATAATGGTCCAATTTCATTCATTAAATAGGGATCTTTGTCTTTGATAAATTTTTTATCTTTTGTTCTATTTGCTGGAACATCAATCATGGTAATTTTAAAATGCTTAACTGTTTAACTTCAATATTTCCATCATCTTCTATAACTATTCTCACTGCCTATTGTCTCCCCCACCTCTTCTTTCTGTCTGCACCTCCCTTCCACTTTTTTATTTGGTCCTTTTTTTTTTAAAGTAATTGTCATAATATTATTTAAATATAGATGTTTCTGACAAAAGTTCATTTATGTCATTTTCCTCTAACTAGGCAAGCATATGTGGTATCAGCAGATCACTTTTGTCCTTTTGTAGTTGAGCTTAGGCTGTATTAGTCTAGTCTTTTTCAGTTTTGTGCTTAGTCCTGATGTATAGCCTTTCTTCCAAAAACAGTTTTTCTACAGTGTCAACCAAAACATACTAAGGTATATTTACCAAAGACTCCTCTTGTGTGGCACAGCCTGGACTTCAACCTCCAGTACTAAAGACCTGACATAATTGCTCCTCAGTAATTCAGCTTTGCAGCTGCTGTTTTCATCTGTTTTGTGGAATACTAGTTCTTGCATGTTTATATGAGGAGTTGGCTAATACCACAAGAGGAGCATTAATGTGATTTACCTCTTCTCTGAGATTTTGTTGTTCAAACCCCACATAATTTGGTTCACCTGAATTTTGTCCTCTGACTCCTTAGCCTGCAAGACTGTCCCTTTGTAGTTTCATCTATTCTATTTCACAACAAAATAGCAGATGCCCTCAGAAAAATATCTGGCTAAATGTGAGCTTCAACTTTTTCAGGTATCGCAGCCATTCAAGTCTTACTTAAACTGATTGCTCTCAATGCCTTCAAGCTATGATTTTATGTATTTTTTCCAGCTTTATAATTACTTTTGTGAGACTTTCATTGTTTTGTATCACCTAACCTTTTATTACTCAAAACTTACACACACACACACACGCACACATAGTGTTCTAGGGTCTTGAAAACATAGAATACATATATATGTACATATATATATATATATGTACATATGTATGCCATCTAATTACTAAATAAGGTTGAACCACTCTTTCTTATATATACTGTAGCCTTGAGGAAAAGTTTTAGGCTCTCCTCAAGAATACAAGGATCGGGACTTTCAGGGAAGTTGTATTATGATGATTACCTATGATTAGAGATTCTTACTCTCTGCTCTACAACTCTGCTTTGGAGCGATAACAAATTGGAGCCCGGTACCTTTCCTTAATTCCCATGAACACAAAAGAGACTATGCACTCATACAGGATTCACTGGTGGATTGCTGCTCAGGTGGAAAACTGAACAAAGGCTTGTACAAGAAGTAACATTTCCATAAGAGAGATGCAAAAAATAATGAAAAACAAACAAAAAACCCTTGCCGTTTATTTACATACCTTTCTTTTTAAAAATCATGTGGCCACCCTGCCATATTCTTCAGTCATTTATTATCTCTTTGCTCTTTTCTCATGTCACTTATGGTCCCCTTTTACCCCCAACTTCCCCATTATTTCTGATATAAATTAGCTTAATTCTCCCACTTATTGCTTTGTATCTTGTGAATGTCACCTTTTACCCAAAATAACTTGTAGCTGTCTGATGACAGAAGGAGCTACTATAATATCTGGATAGAGAAAAGACTGACAGTCAACACATTTTGAAATAAAGGACAAAAAGCACTTTAAGAAATACTCAAAATTTGGAAGAGATATGTGTATAACAATAAGGTAATGACTTCTACAATGGTGATAAGTTGTGTAACTTTAGAATGACATCTTATGTAACTCTCATAGGAAAATTAATTAAAATGTATAAAATATTTTGTAAGTTTGTTGAAAAGGCTAACCCTGTTTTGATCATGTACTAATTGTGCATTTTATACAATTGGCATGTTTTCTATACTTGTCCTTATTTATAATTCCTAGATGGCCCAATAATGACATGCACTAAATCAGTTACTTCTGACTATGGAGATAATGAAAAATTGGTTCACTGATTCTTATGGTAAACCTTATAAATTTTATTTTGGTATAGGGTCATATGTTGTGAAATCTAGTTTATCTTAACATAAGAAGTTTAAAATGTTGACAGGTAAATAAATAATAGGAGAGTATCCAAAATATCTCTTTTTCAAAAATGAATAATGCTAATACTTTGAAAATCAGACATTGGTATTACTACATATAAATATCTTATGTGCTGTGTCCGTGATAGATATTGACTTATTGTTGGTGTTATGGTTGTGAAGCAATAAATGGCAATGACTGTTGAAAAAAAGATGATGGATTCTCTAGCTATACCTACTGAGGGGTTTCTAAATGAAAAAAACCTATTAAAATTTTAAGTGTGTTAATATCTCTTCAGTTTTCCGCTATTTTGACATACACTTTGATCAGCTTAAAAATTTCTCCTCTTTCTGTCTCTCTATCTCTTTCATAAAACTGGGGACAGGAGGAGAAATTTTCCCCATGTTCTGAGATTCAGTACCTTCCATTGAAGGACTTTGAACTATAGTATCTCCTCAAATTACATGAAGTTACACTAAATTTCAGAAAGGGTCCCTGAAGCAGAGACAAGGGATTCCTGAAGGATCACCTGTTTGCAACTTCTTTTCAGTTTTGATATATTTGATGGTACTTGAGTAGTTCATGATACTGACCCTAACAGCATAAGACCAGCTTATTTATAAGAATATTACAATGGCTGGGGATTTGGCTCAGTGGCCTAAGTGCCTGGCTGGCAAGTGCGAGGTCGTGAGTTCAATCCCTGGTGCTGCAAAAAAGAATAGTACAATGCTCCCCATTATCCTTATCCCAATCACAATGTGTATGTTATGTAGGTGTGCAAACACATTGAGTCCTGACATACATACATGTCAGAATGATAATACTTTTACAATAATAAGACATTGTTAAAGTCCCACAGCTATCACATGCACCATATTAACACAAATAAGCATCATTGAAAAGTTTCATCCAAACGGCATGTATAAAACTATTAGAGGAGAGACTAGAACATCCCCACAGGGATTTCTATAATAAAATATTTTATTTCTAAAATAAAAAATGGCATCATTGTTAAAAATGTCCAAAGATATCAACAGGTAATTTGTAGATAAAGAAACACAAAAGAGTAACAAGTACAATGTAATACGCCCAAAACAGAACTACGAAAGCTAAAGTGAAACATCCACAAAGCAAGGTTTTAGATTTTCGGATCAAGAAGGAGGTTAATAAAAATGTGTAACACTTTCGCAGTTATTGGTGGAACCATATAGGTTAGTATATCTATGTCTCAGAGAAATCTGCCATATTTAGTCCATTTAAAAATAGATAGAGCCTGCTTTGAAATGCTATATTATGTTTGACTCTATTCTGTTTTCTTTTGCTTTTTTCGTTCTGTTTTGTTTTGTTTTGTCCTATTTTCTTTAAAATAAAAAAAAATAGAGCCTATGTCTTCTTAATTCCACTGTTAGGTGTATATTCAAATTTTTTTCATACAAGATGATAAAAGGAATTATAGGATATTGTTTGTTGTAATTCTGCTGTGATCAGGCAGGTGAATGGGTTCTATAAAATTTAATTCATCTGCACTATTAATTCTATTCAGCACTGGGTACAAATAAGAAATCTGTACATGGCAATGTAGATGGGTATGAAAAATGTGTTATTAACTGATAAGAAACTTAATCTAAATAAATTAAGCTATAACATTTATTTAAAATGTACCCAAATATATAAGCAATTTTACAAGATAATTACAAGAATAATTTCCCAGGGGAGAGAATAAGACAATCTTAAAGAAGAACAAAATTTGTGGATGTATGCTACCAGATACCAAAACATTATAAACCTACTGTAACTAAGGTAATGTGATATTGGTATAAGGCTATAAAATTAGTCAATGGAACAGGTTATGCAAACAGACTCACCATGGATGGGTATTTATTTATTACAAGTTAGTACCTAAAGCACTGTACTAAAAGGATAGTCTACCCTATCAATGAATAAAGAAGGATCAATTTAAAATCCACATAGATAAGAATATATCTTGATTTCTACCTCACATTATCCTTAAAACTCTGTTCCAGAAGGCTAATAGATGTAATTTTGAGAAAGAAAATAATATATTTCCTAGGAGAAAGCATTTCAGAATATCAGTATGACTTTGGGGTAAGCTAAGACTTCTTTAAAAGAACATGAAGAAATATTAATATAGAATTGATAAATGTATTAAGAACTTCTATTTATCAAAAGATACCATTAAAAGAATATGAAGTCAAACTACGAAATGGCAGAAGATACTTGGAAAAGAAAGGCTATCCAGAATGCATTCAAACTGAGGCATAAAATAACTCAATTTTTTAAATAGGCAAAAGACACTTTACAACAAAATGTTTTCAAATAGGCAGTAAACTCTAATCTTTCTTCAGTCTTTTAGCTAAATTAGTAAAAACAAAATACTTTGGTTCTGGTTTCCTTATATGAGAAAAGAAGAAAAAGAAGCAGAAGGAGAAGGAGGAGAAGGAGAAGGAGAAAGAGAAGAAGAAGAAGAAAAAGAGGAGGAAAAAGAAGAGGAAGAAGAAGAAGAAACAGAAAAAAAGAAGTGTGGCATAGTGGTGCATGACTATAATCCTTGCACTAAAGAGACTGAGGCAGGAAGTTTGAGGCCAAGCAGGGATACACAGTCAATTCAAGGCCAATTTAAACTACATAGTAAGACCCTGTCTCAAAAACAAAAACAGAGAGGATCGAAGATGGTGGAACAGTAAGCGGCAGAGTAAACAGTGTCTCTGAGAGAAACAGTTCAGATGCTGGAATACAACATTATGGAGAGGACAAGAAGGAAGGAAGTGGGTCCCCTGGACCCAGGAAGAATCTAAAATATGAATTGAAGCCCACTGAGAGAATAAAAAGCAGAATTTAAATGAAGAAGAAGGTGGTGGCTGGCAGTGCCTTAGCCTGGAGCCAGACTCACCCTGCCAGAAGAGCTGCTGAGCCTGGAGACAGGCAGTCGCAGTCAAGGTCGCAGCCGCGGTTGACCACAGAGGTCTCTGCAGAGAGACGTGGGGATGAAATAGAGAGAGGCAGACACGGAGATCTGTGCTGGCTAGTGGTGAGTGCTGGGGACTCCATCCCCCCCCAGAGGAAAGAGTGATTGGCTGGTTGCCATCTTGGAGTCGGGCAGGTTATGCCTGGGGCCAAGACTGCTACCTAATTCTGCCAGCAGCCCCAGGTTGTGGGTGGACCCATGGAAGCTGTTTGGACCGAGTTCTGCTCCCATGCACATTTCAGAGAATGTTGCATAGGTTCCTAAACAGCTTAGATTTGCAGGGCCTGACCAGGTCTGTTCCCATGCAAACTCCGGGTAGGTAGGTAACCAACTCAAAGCAGAGACATGGGTGCCCACAGTCGGATGTATGTAGCCAGCACTGGCCAGAAAAGACAAACAGTCTAGCTTCAGAGAAGTAGTGGCCAGTGCCAGAGGTGCCTGGGACCACACTATCCCTGTGTGTGGAAGAAATCAGCAATATGCCAAGACAGAGAGGGAGAGGGCAATCTCTGGCATCCAACCCAAGCAATGCAAGTCCACCAGAGGTAAACACGGAGGAGATGGAGAATCACACACCTGAAATAACTGAAGTGATGTCAACTGAAGTGAAGAAACAACTTCATGCAACTATAAGAGAAATTAGAACAGAAATTCTATCCCAGGTAAAAAAAGAAATGAAAACCATAATAAAAGAAATACTAAGCATCTCTAAAGAAAACACAGATTTAAAAATGGAGGGGCATAGGAAAATGAGGGAAACCATGAATGAACAATATAAGATTTAGAATGCAGGAAACAAATTCAAAGAGATGTCCAGAAAATTTAAAACTGCATTGAAAGCTGTAAAATTACTTGAAAGAAATTGAAGATAGACTTTCAAACCTTGAAGACAGGTTTGCAGCTTATGATCATGAAAGGAAAGATCTCTTAAATATTAATGAGGACTCAGGAAGTAACAGTTCAACAACTGCTAGATAGCTCAAAGAAGTATAACTTAAGAATTAAAAATGTGAGTGAAAAAGCAGGGGTGAAGACAAATGACATCAGGACCTTATTTACAGATATTATTTATGAAAACTTCCCAAGCATAGAAAAACAAAGTGACATTCAAATAAGTGAGGCATATAGAATGAACTCCAGCTAGCCATAACCAAAACAAATCTATACCCAGACATATAATAATCAAGATCCCAGAAATTCAACTCAAGAACAATATATTAAAAGCTGTTAGAGAGAAGAAACAGATCACCTATAAAGGAAAACCCATCAGAATCATAGCAGACTTCTCAACACAAACCATCAAGTCAAGAAGAGGCTGGAGTGAAGTAATGCAAGTCCTGAAAGAAAACAACTTCCAACCCAGACTGATGTACCCTGCAAAACTTTCCTTCAAAATTAATGGAGAAACAAGATACTTCCATGACAAAGAACACCTCAAGGTATTCATGACTGCCAAAGCAAACCTACAAAGAATACTAAAGGACATTCTAGAGAGAGAAAAAAAGGACCACGGTCCCAGGAACAATGGCAGAGGGGGACCATCAAGTGGGGCCAGTCAATTGAATGAAGAGGAAAAATAGGGAGCCAATGGCAGGAAAATAGCATGGCAGCGACAATGCAGTGCAAGAGGGCCTCAATGCACCAATAGAAAGAAACACAGGCAGAGTGGATCAGGAGGCAGGATCCATCAATATGCTCTATACAAGAAATACATTTAACTAGAAAGAAAATTCATAGTCTGAAAGTCAAAGGAGAGAGAACAATGCCCTATGTGACAGGGAGCCAGGAAATAAAAATAGGGGTAGCCTGCCCATTAATTGCAGAATGGATAAGAAAGACATGGTATTTTATGTGGTGGAAACCTACTCAGCTATAAAGGAAGATAATCTCAGGACCCACGTAGGTGGATAGAGGCAACTGGCAATCATGCTCATGGATGAAATGGTTCAGAGTCACAAGGGTGAATTTCATGTTGCCTCTCCAGTATAACAAACTGAAGGAGCTAGTGGAATCCAAAATGCACAATACATATTGCGAAAGTCAAAGGGGAGGAATTATCTAAAAAGGGAAGGAAGTGACCAATGTTAATCTATTATCATGATTTGAAACTCATATTGTCTTCATTGTTCTGATTGGTTTCATTTTATTGTAATTTGTTCGATTTTATTATACTTGATGGCATGGACAGCTATTTTAAAGACAGCAACATATATAGTTGCAGCCATCAAGGATGTCCAATTACCTTGTTTAGAAACCCTGTATTGCTTTCGTTGTTTTGTTTTGATTGATTTTACTCTATTCTGTGTTGTTTGATTGTAATATGTCTGAAGGTGTAGGCAACTATCCTGAAGATAACAAACATTATGGTAGCCACTGCTGTTCTACTAGTATCTTGAACTTCTGTATTGCTTACATTGTTCTGCCTTGTTTGTTTTGTTTTGTTTTTTGTCTTTACTGTTTTATTTTGTTGTATTTTGTTTGATTTCCCTCATCCCTGATGGTATGTGCAGGTATATTGCAGATAACAAGAGGCATTATGGTAGCCATTATCAATTGCTTTTTACCCTGTTTAGAAGTCATGTACCATGTTCATTGTTTTGTAGTGATTGACTCTACTCTGGCTTGTTTTGCTTGGTTGTGTTTTTTTTATTTTTTTTAAATTAAAAAAAAGGATAAATTAGTGATTACTCTCAGCTAAGTGATTGACATTGGCAGAAATAGTAGTCAGGATATCGGAGTAATCAAAGGGAACTAAAAAGTGGTCATTCAGAAAAGTTTTTTTTTTTTTTTTTTTTTTGCGACACCGGGGATTGAGCTCATGATCTTGCGCTTGCCAGCAGGCACTTAGACCACTGAGCTAGATCCCCAGCCCTGTTTTTGAGACAGGGTCTCACTATGCCGTTCAGGCTGGCCTTGAGCTCACTTTGTAGCCCAGGCTGGTCTCGAACTCACAATGATCCGCCTGTCTCAGCCTCCCGAGTGCTGGGATTACAGGCGTGAGCCACCACGCCCGGCTTCAGAAAAGTTTTGAGGACATTTTGTGAAAGATTTATTGCCCCTCTGCCCCCTCCTTCTTTATATTCCAGTAATCCTGGAGAAATCACTTTTATCTCATAAATTACATTTATTAATTTACATGACTCAAAATTTTCATACAAAGCAGGACTCTGGGTATGTAAAATGGAGCAATAAATGAAATATTGTCTGTGCTCTCCAGTGGCACAGGCAATGGTAGCATATAGTTAAGTAAAATGCCATTTTAAGAGAGGAGGTCAGTTTCTTGATACTGGTAAGACAGAGCAGCATCACAGGTGCTACTAAGACTAAGGAACAGCAGGGACTGGGGAAGGGTTGCCAGGGAAATAATGCTCCAGAAAACAGATAGGAGACAAGTACGGGCCAGTTGTGGGCAGAGCAATTGAAACCAAAGAAACAAGCACAAGTGTAATCTCCATTTTGATTTCCAGAGTGGTTATATCAGTTTACATTCCTGCCTACAGTGTAGGAGGGTGTCTTTCCTCTACCCACAAGCAGCCTTGACAACATTTGTAATTGCTTGATTCTTTTCAATGATAGCCACTCCTTGTGAAGTAAGGTGGAATCTCAATGTTATTTTAATTTGCATTTCTCTAACAGCCAGAGATGTCGAACATTTTTTTCATGTATTCATTGGCCATTTGTACCTCTTCTGAGTCTATTTCAGTTGCTGTTTTTTTGATTGAGTTTTTTTATGAGGTGTCTGATTTTTTGAGTTCTCTCAACCCAAATATTCCCATCTAAGTACCTTGGTAAAGAGTTAAAGATATACCATGTTTATAGCAGCACAACTCATAACAGCTAAATTTTGGAAGCAATCTATATATCCATCAACAGGTGAATAGAGAAAATGTTTACATATAATGGAGTACTACTCTCACTAAAGAAGGGTAAAGTTGAGCATTTAAAGGAAAATGAATGCCCTTTGAGGCAGTAAAGTTAAATGAAATAAATCTGACACATTTCTCTAAACCCAAAATATAAATAATTTAAAATATAATATAGACAATAAGAAACAGGAAGGTAGATCTTTAACAAATGGGAAGTAGATTGTGCGATTGAGGTGGGGGAAGGAAAAGAAAGAGGAATAAAAAGAATTGCAGTATATTAAGTATACGTACCTTCTCCCTAATATGAATATAAACATGTACCAATAAAAATTAGTAAATTTATTTTTAAAAATTCATAAAAAGACATATGTAAAGCAAGCATAGTGACATGAATAGATGGTATACTGAAACATGAGACTGGAGTAGTAAACCAAGACAAGTCCTTGTCTTAACTTCATGAACTTTATTCTGAAAGTGAAAGCAATAGGGAACAACTAAAGGACTTTGCTCAAAGGAGCAAGATTATCTATCTAGTCATTCTATCAGTTGGGTTTAGGGAAGGAACGTCAATATGAGAGATAACAGGTAGGAATGAGAGGTTAAATATAGTAGTTATGGAGAAGACATGAAAAAATTTAAGATATATTAAGAAAGTAAAATTGATAGGCTTGGCAATTGATTTAGTGTGATAGTGAAGCAGAATACAAACATATTCATTCACACACAAACACAGGGTGCTCTAAATGTATAGTGAATGTTTAAATTTTTTAAATTAATACAATAAATACACCTTGACATTAATCCCATTCAAAATGCTCCCACATCCTTCAAGCACACTTACCCCATTATTTTGCCACTTTCTGAAGCCATTCTAGAAATCGTTTTTACATGGTGTGATAGAAAAGCTGGTGAATGCTGCTGCTAAGCACCATCCATTGCAAAAGCAACTATTAAAAGTATTAGTGTGCCCTCATCTATGTTATTATTCAGCACTGGGAGCATAAAATTTCTGATTCTCCCACAAAGTCATAATGACAATGAGAGACAAATATTTTTAATCAATTCAAGATGTTGATGCAGCCACACCTAAGGACACTCACAAAAAGGATTTCCAGAACTGTTTCAGAAAGTGGCAAAAACATTGGGAAAAATGTGCTCAACACAAGAGAAAGTATTTTGAGAGAGATTAATGGTAATGTGTCTTCTGCCATAAAAAATTTTTAAGTATACACTATTTTTCCATCATGTGGCTTTTTAAGTATACGCTATTTTTCCATCATGTGGCTTACCAAATTATGAAGTGAGATTGACTGAGTCATGCAATATTTATTATGATGAAAAAAGGGATGAATGAAATAAGTCTGTAGGGAAAGATTGTGAATTCCATTTTAAACATATTAAGATTAGAGGTGGTAAAATGTTTAAGAGGAAGCTCGGCACTCCTAGGTATTTGCACATGCAAATCAGAAGCCCCAAGAGGAAGCTGTCCGTGAAAACAAAAATCATGTGTTGCTCTTCCTCTTTTTTTAAACAAATAGTTATGTTCCATATATATGTGTTCTTGAATAATATATTGTTTAGATTTGCCTGCTTTCAATGATTTTTAAAAAGAAATCAATCATAGCTTTGTGTTGTTTCCTGTATTGGAAGATTGATCACAGTAGTTAACTCTTGACTCACTTTCATTGGTAGCTAAATTTCTGTTGTGTGGATATGCAACAATTTAGTTACTCATTTTACAGTCGAATGTTTAAGTTGTCTATATTTTGTCTTATTTCCATATTTATAGATTTGTTTTTCATATAATGATTTGTAAATGATTTTTATATAGTTTCAATAATCTTACATCAGTTATACAAACAGAACATGTCTTCTAGCTATGGTTTGCCTGTTGTCTTTATACTGTTATGCAACAAGCAGAAGATTTAATTTTAGTAAGTTGAATTCAAAAATATTTTATTTAAAGCTGGTTTTCTTTATGTCTTATTTAAGAAAAAAAATCCATAGACTGTGGTCATAAAAATATTTGCATTTATTCCCTTCAAAATGTCATAAAGTTTTGCCTTTCACCCTTGATTCTTTAATTCTTTAATCATTTGGAATTGATTTTGTTAATGAGTTGAGGTAAGAAGCTTACTTTTTTACTATAGTTAATGAGTTTTCTCAGCACCATTACTGAATGATATATAACTTTCCCCACTCATCTGCACTGTTGTCTCTGTTATGTACTGAGTATTAATGTATGTCCACATAATTCTGGGATTTCTATTTTGTTCTGCTGCGTTCTTTGTTCATTTTTGCACAACAGCACACTGCATTTACTGATTTAGATTTATAATAGCTTTCACTTTCTTGGAAAGCAATGAGTTTCACCTTGCGCTCGTGCTTGCAGGCACTTAACATTTGTTCGATACTTATTTTCTCTTGATTCTTCAAAGTCGTTATTATGGCTTTCATTGTGAGATTAGGCAGTCTTTTTTAAGAAGCTGAATTATTACTTTTTTTAATTGTTCTTTTTTTATAAGTGATCCATCATCACTTCTCTCTGGCTGCTTTTTAGTATCTTTTTAGTATTCTTCAATTTTGCTACAATGCACTGAGACACCAGTGCCCTCTCTCCCACTTCCTCTCCTTCATCTCTATCTCTTTTACGGACCAGTTTGTCTCATATTTTGCTGGACCACCATGGACCACCTGCTCCTTTATGCATTTGAAAAAAATCTATGGTTTTTATAATGGACTTAAATTACATACTGTGTACCTTCCCTGTTAACATTATATATCACAATCTGGGGGCCTCACTGACCCATTCAAAACCATTTATTGACTACAAAGAGATTCAGATTAAGGTTATACACATTGAAAGAATTCTAGTGGAAATACAGTGTTATCTTTTGTCTTTTGATATTCTTGTACAAGCAGATACCTACATGCATCTGTGCACACTCAAGAATATATTACGCAGCACTGCTAAGGCCCCAGAGCATTAACATCTGCCATTTCTAATTACTTACTTGGTCACAGATGCTGTTTAGTCACTATCTTCTGTGATTTTTATGCCAGTCATGTGACTTGAATAGCAATTGTGTTATGTATGCTTAACCGTTGTCATAAGTGAGCCATTTTCTAATCTAGTTGAGTAAGTCAACTAGCTCTCAACAGCCCATCGAGAGGTGCATGTGCATATGTGTGCATATGTGTGTACATGTGTGTGGTAGATGCTGAAACAAACCTAGCTGATCATGACAAATGCAAATAAATATGTCTCCTGCCTCTACTCTTACAATTTACCACCATCTCTTCTCCAGGTCCCAGAGGTGATCTTTGCAAAATATAAAGCGTATCATGTGATTTTATTGCTTAGACCATTTCAATAACTCTGTGGGCTGATAGTAACTCCAGACTTCCTATCATAACTCAAAGTGCCTTCCTACCTTACCCGCCCTTCACATCTATCTGATGCCATCCCAGGTCTATGTACACACCAGCAAACTGAGTTGTTTTCCCTTCCTCACATATGAAGTCTCCAGCAACTTTTCATGCATTTGCAGTTGCTCCTGGTTCTTCCTGTAGTGTTGCTTTGTTCCTCTGGCCTTAACTGACCACCCACCTGGAGTTTGCCCTTTCCCAGGATGCACTATCATATTTATTTTTTTGTAGCATTTAATATGATCAGAAATGATTTCAATTTATGTATTTCCTTGTTCATAGTCAGTTTTTCCTAATAGAACATCTGTGAAGGCTTTGTTTTCTTCTACACTACTATTCCCAGTGCTTAGGGTAGAGTTTAGTACAGAGTCATCATTTAATATGTGGTGAATGACTGACAAAAAGTTTACTTTGGAACCTGGAAACCATGTGAAATTTTAAGAAAATGAAGAAAGTCCTGAAGGCAGCAACCTGTATGGCCTATCAGTAAAGTCTAAAATGAATTGCTAAGGGAATTTAGAATTTTATCCCCCAAAAGTAACAAAGTCAAAGAATATATCAATCAGTAAGTAATGTTTGAAAGAATAAATCAAAAGAAAGTTAAATTAAATAACAACTATTTTTCACTTCCTCTATCCTTAGGAGGTTTTCAAAACCCAGGTATGGAATTTAAGCTGAATAATAGAAAAAAAATAGCTTGCAATATTGGTAATGTATTTCTTCCAGGTGGTTCTATAAAATAAGCAGTGTTAAGATGAAAGAAAATTGGCCTTCCAACCTAAGCTGACATACCCATTTTCTGCAGAATAGATGAGCTATTATAACAATAATACTCTCCTAGAAAATTGAGATACAGTACCATTAACCATTAAGTAATTCTGAAATCATCTCATTTTTATTGCCTGTGGCACAAGGTTACAAATTTTGGGGTGAAATGAATTTAAATGTGGAAAACTCCAGGGTCTAGTAAAACAGTTTACCTGTGGTCATAAAATTCTTTGTCAGACTGTAATACATAGATCCATTACCCTTCATGGTAAACTAAAAAGAATAGGGTCTACAATGGGGTCAATGTTCATGTTGCAATCTAATTTCTCATGTTCCTCAGTCAGTATTCTCCTTAATAGTATCTGAGTGTGAATGCGTATGTCTGTCCAAGTCTATCTAAGTATAAGTCCCGTATCCTTAACATACAAAGGTGAATCTTTTAATGTTTTTAGGAGGTAGGGGCTATCTCAAAAGCAAATGTCATTGGGATAAGCATCTATCTAATTTCCATGAATTTTTAAGTTGAGTCTTTTTAGACTGCTTAACATTGGGCAATTCCTTGTGTAAATAAGCTGTGGTATATTCATGAAATTTGACTCCATGCTTTTTCTCTTACCTAAAAACAAGACTGACTGGATTTTTCAAGTGAAATCTCTGATTTGCCAACACCTCTTGTCACCTGTGTGACTATTTTACTATTTAATTTAATTCAAGAATGTCTTGAAAAGGCAACCTTTTCAGAGAAAGGACTTGGTTTAAGTTTAGTCCTCATTTCAATCCAAAATGAAATTGGGCTGATTGAAAGTAATTTTCTTAAAAACGATTTGCTGAATAGTAATAATTTTAAAAATCATGTTTGACAGACTAAATTCTTAGTTCTTGAAGAGAACTAAGTAGATGTGCTTCTGCTAGTACAGTTTGAGTAATGAGAACATAATTAATACTGCATCTTTCTGTGATAATTGTTCTTGGAAAATTGCATGTTGAAGGACTCATGTCATTTTTACCATGTCAGCTTTCTTGTCATCTTGAGCCCACCTTGAGGTTTGTCAGTTTTCTATCTTAAAATACTGTCCTTTAGGAAGTAAAATATATTTCCTTAGTAGTATAAATACTAAAATATATTACCTTGTAGTAAACTGTTTTACCTTCTGTAAGATCAGTAGGTAATGGCCTGGAGCTTTACTTGTATCCACAATGTTTTTTATGTCCTAAAACTTCTTCTCATAGTGGTGTCTTTTGGTGCACTCAGAGTGACCGTGGCAAACATAGTACCTTGAAGGAAGAGATTGTGTGTCCCTTAGCATTTTCAAAGCCTAGCATTATGTTTCTGCTCATAGTGTTCAGTAAGTGAAGGTTACTGTTGGACTCATTACGCTTACCAACACACCCTGCTCCCTCTGGCTGTAGGAAAGTGACCCTCAGTGCACCTCCTCTCTTAGTTATCGCCTACAATTATTGCATCGTTTTCTCCATTATTGTTATTGGTTTAATCTCCTTTTTCTTCCTTGAAGATCTAAAGGAAGACTGAATCAACTGGACCCTACTGACCTCTAAATTCATGTTCCCTCTAATGCTGAGGTTCTATCTCTTTTGCCTAGATCTCTGCTTCACAGAAATGAAAGCTTTATAGTTCAAAAAGTTGTCAAGCAACAGAAGTTACTCTCATTCCTTCTCAAACTGCATGGTTCTTTTTTTAAATTCTCATTTTAGAGTAGAGCTAGCATGGAAGTATTGATGAAAAGGTCATCCTAGGAATTCTAGTAAGTTTTACAATAATTCAGAATGAGAAAGTTGATGGTGAGCAATAGAAATATAACTGAAATATAGCAATAAAGGTGGCAGGAATTTATTGTAAAAATTCCAAACATCAGATGGAATCAACACAATACACATACACACACATACACAATTTGCATCTCAGTAATTTTTACAATCTAGTTCTCAAACTCTGTTAGGATTTTCTTTCCATTTCTTAATGTTCCTTTTCTATACATGCTTTCCATTATTCCATCATCAATAGATTTATCATCGTTGTTTCCTTATCCAAATGGCAGAAAGCGTCCACAGAAAGAAGACCTTCAATTGATGTAGGCAGAAAGTTAATCTGGACTTCTAGTTGATTCTAGATTCCTACACTTTGGATGCCCACTCAAGTTTCTTCAGTTATTGTGTATATGGAGAGGCAACAAGGATGGAGAGAGATCACACTGTATTGGTTGCTGGTTTCCATGGCAGACTTGTGGGTTGAAAAGTTCAGATATGAAACAGAATCAGTAAAAGGGATGATTGGTCAGAGGTTATGCTGAACAAAAGACGCAAAACTAGTGATTATATGAATTGTGAATCTCCTCTACGTAATGCATCACTGTAGTTCTCTGTGCAATTATATCTCAGCAACATTTTCATCGAACCCAAGTTCCACTTAAATATGCATATTGAGATAAAAGCATGTAAAGTAGAAAACATACAAAATCTTTAAACTATCCTGTAGTGACTAATGCTTCATGTTCTCAGGATTTTCTCCTATTGTAGCCTCTCATCCATCAAAGAGCATGACATATTTCCCTGCAAAGAGAAAATCCACATTTTGGTTACATCTGAGTACTCAGATTGTATTTTCAAACTAAACAGTGCCAAGTTGAATTTTCTAAGAACCTTGAGGGGACAGGGAGGTGAGTTTGACTGAAAAAGGCAAAGGAAAATAAAACCACCTGCTATCCCATAAATAAGACCAAAAAAGCCTTTCCTTCCTTCCCTGATTGTTCCCATCCTCCAGGGAACAGCAGATGTTCAGCCTGAAATAAGAATGTCAGATTTGCATATGGGCACCCGTGCCCACAAACAGGGTTGGCCCCACTTACATGTGCTTTCTGAGAATGAAAACCTACTGCTTCTTCCACCAGGAATTCTCAAACCTGCCCCAGTGTGTGGAAGGGAGGGGCCTCATTCCTCATGACATTCCAAGTGGTGGTTTAGGCTTCAGAAGTTCAGTGAATGCCTTCTCTGTAATTCTCCTATAGACTTCAGTAACAGAATCTCATGCTCATGACAAAATCTGTCTGAAAAAAATGGTGTTAGTACTGCTGATGCTGCAGCTCTCATGAACCAAGCTATATACTCAGCACTTTACAAACATTAGCTTGGTTCACTCTTGCAATAACTTTGGGAATAAGTTGAATATGTTTATGTTCTAGTTATGAAAACTAGTTCAGGATGAGAGAAGAAAAAAAAAAACTGTTTTAGAGTCCTTCAGTACATAAGCAAGGGAGACAAGGAACTAGAATTCCAGTTCCAAACCATTTGACTCCAGAGACTACTGAAACGCAATGGAAGCTTGATCCACTGGAGCAAAGTTATAAATTCTTGTTCAGACCCTTAGTCCTATGATGACTGAATGCCTATAAATAATAGGTTAATGGAGTATTCATAGGAAATATGCTTGCACAGAAAAAAGAAGCTTCATGGGTCAAGTACAGTATGTAAGTCAATGAACCAAAGCACCTTTTGATAATTCAATAAGCCATATACTTTGACTAGTGTTACTTTTTCCTATGTTATACTTCAGTGATAGTTTTTAAAAAAATCAATAGTAAGGATTCAGCCAAGTTACAAGTAGAGAACTCAGTTGTGGTACATATAGGCTCTTTGACAGCAATAACTGTATTTTATTAATCTTTATAACCCTGTTTCTAGTGGAATTGCTAGTACAAAGTAGTATGTGTTTGATGAATACTTACTAGAATTTATTCATGTATATGTATATACATATTTATATGTACATATGGACTTACGTACATAGACACATGCTTAAGTATATGCAATATGCAATATGTACCTTTATATTTTCACATATGTATACAGTATTTGTATTCATATGTATAATAAATTTCTATGTCTACAGAATAATAGAATGTTAGAAGGAGTCTTGTATACTACCCTCTAAACTATTTTAAGTATACAATAAAAGTATTTTCCTTTTAATTACAGGTGATGTAAAGTCAAACTGGCTTATATGGAAGGAAAAAGAAAATTTATTCACTCACAGAACTAAAAATCCAGTGATTGGTTAGGTATATGACCTAAATGGGTTATGTACAGTCCGAGTGGAATTACTTTGGATAAAATTACCCATGAATCACAAGCATGTGTTTCAAATAAGACTTAGTAGATATATCAAGATTGATATCACTAAGTTTTATTTCTTCTTGTCAACTAAATTATACATCTACTGTTTACATAGAGGAAAAGAGGCTACTATTTATCAAGTATTTGTTATGGACTAGGTACCATACCTCATTTAACTTTTAATCCTCACACCATCCCTGAGAGTTTAGATTGTGCAGGTACTAGGAAACTAGATGTCTAATGTATTCACTGCAGTGCAAGAATTCAACAGTATAAAAATCAACCTTCAGTCTTTCAAATATAAACATTTGTTCACAGAAACACTGCTAAAAACCAGAGCAAAAGAGCCTAATCTCAATCAGACGTGTTTAAAGCCAAAAAAAATACTAGATTTCCAGAATGATGTTCACTTTCTTTTTAACCATGATTCTACTACTGGTTATAGCTCATCAAAACCTGCAGCAACCAAATATTTCAGGAAACATATGTCGTTAATAAGACAGCAATTAAGACAGCAAAGTTATTGTCCTCCTGACATTTGATTTATTCTTTCCCCTAGTATTTGTGTCCTTATTTGCTTATAAATCCACCCATTTATTAAATAGCCCTGTAGTCATGAACTAGCTCTCGGGGAGAATTTCTTCCCCTTCAAGTAAGTATCTTTCATTCCGCTGAACAATACATCAGCGTTCTCATCCTTCTCTTGCCCCATTTTCAAGAGCAAATTTTTAAAATTCCACTCCACCAGCATTTCGAATGTACAAAATAATGTTTTAATGTTTTCCAGGCCCAAGGTCATCCTCATAAGAAGTTGGAGGTCTTATGAATTAAAATAAATAAAAATCTCTTTAAGACTGTGAACATACCATATTTGGCAACAAGTAACACCTTCTCAGCACTTTTTGTATATAACCACACACACACATACGCCGACATAGAGGGGTTGAGAATATAAGTGAAAGAAGAATATTTTTAATTTACTTTTTTGTTCACAATGCTGAGTCAGCTTGCAAGTAACTGTACTTGTTAGAACTTTTGAAAAATATGATTTTATTCTATTTGTTTAAGAATTTGGCTTCCCGAGACCTGTTCAAATAATTCTAAATGATTAATTATAGTAACTATTTGAAAGCTGTGCAAGTCTAATAATTTTTCACAGGTTACCCTGGGTAATATGGGACATGTCTATAGTTGCTCTCTAATCCTAAACCTAAGCTCAACTATTACAGTATACAGTCAGTGAGTAGTAGGATTTAAACTGTTGTAAATGAGCTAAGTTGGTTGAAATTAAAATTAGAAACAAATTACAAATCCTAAGATAAACATCTTTAATGGTGTGTTTCCCATGAAGTTCCCTAAAACGGTGTAGACAGCAAAGCGGATGACATATGGCAGAGACAGTCTGCTTACACCACAGCACAGACTGTGCTCAGCAGGCAGATCTTGAGGCCTCCCGTCTGATCAGAGTTTAGGCATCTATTTACTCACCATTTAAATCCAGCAGTCTGGGACACCAAAAGGATACCAGCTTTGAGATGAGGAAACAGCAGTCAAAGAGTCAGAAATGTTAAGCAAACACGATACCGACTTAGGGAACAAACTGAAGTACCTCAAAATTACGAATCGAAAGGCCAGCCTGTGCTGATGACAACTCTGTAAAAGTAGGAGTGACCTGAGAAGGTACATTTCTGCCAAATGAATTGGGATTTAAAAGATTTGGGTTCCACGTCATTGAGGAAAATGATTAAGGAAAATTCTGAGATAAACATCTGCAAGATGCTAAGCTTTCGATGATGTGGTAATCCCACATGTATTTCCTGTAGTTAAGATTGGGATTTCTAAAACCAGAGCATATGGTGACTGATCCATGTCTCTGCATTTTGCTGGCATTCATAAGCGGTCCCATGTCTTAGTGATAATGAAGTTTGTTTGTATTCTAGACTACACAGCTTCCATTTTTTTCTTTAAGGCTGTTAATCACCCTTTCATTGTTATAATAAAAATGCTAGCATCATATATGGAAGGAAAATAAACAGGATTCTTTCAAAAAGAACAACAAATGAGGATCTGTATTCACTAAGTATTAGACTGAATACACACACAGCTGAAGCCAGAATCGTTTAACAGAGAATCTAATGCTGGAGTTTCCCTGTGACCCTCAAAGAAACAACTGAGCAAACATAGTTTGGCCCAATAGATTGGAAGATTGAAGAACTGAAATTGTTTTCCAAAATATATATAAGTAGCCATGGACACATCCTTCTTCCAGTAAAGCCATTTTTTCATATTTTACTACAAGAGAAATTGCCTTTAATTTTAGAAAGAAAAAACTGTTTTGAAGAGAAGTATATGGATACATGTTAGATGTGTAGTAAAAAGAATAATCCCTTCATATGAATGTATAGATAAATGAACTAAGATGTCCTGTAATTCAAGAGTGAACCTACTATAAGAATGTATGCCCATTCAAACTGGATATACCCTGTTCATTACTCACCTTTGTATGAAGAGGAGCTCCTCAATAGTCATCACTGTGAGTTTCCTCAAACTTGGAAATGGGAATTTTGTAATCAGGTTGCCATATGATAATTTTGTAATCAGGTTGCCATATGATAATTCTACCACATAGTACAGTTCAGTACTCCTTCCCACAAACGTCTTCCTTGAATCATTTGTTTATTTTAAAAGGTTAAGGAAATGTTTATCCTGCAATTAAGGCTTGGGTTGAAAATATTAATGCACATAAGAAAAGAAATAATGCCAGGCATGGTGGTGCATGACTGTAATTTCAGCATTTGGGAGGCTAAGGCAGGATGACCACTGTGAATTAGAGGCCAGCCTGGGCTACATAGTGAGCTCAAGGCCATTCTGAACTACATAGTGAGACCCTGTCTCAAAAAGCAACAAATAAGAAAGAGAAAGAAAAAAAGAGACAGAGAGAGAGAGAGACAGAGACAGAGACAGAGAGACAGAGAGACAGAGAGAGAGAGAGAGAGAGAGAGAGAAAAGAAAGAGAAAAGAAAAGAGAAGAAAAGACTATATGTTTATAACTGGAGAAGTATTTGTACTCCTAGACAAAAAGTGCTTTCGGCAGAAACAATACTGGGAAAGAGTACAGAAAGTAAAATCAGAGATGTAGTGATCATATTTATGACATGATTTTTGTTCTGGAAAATTCTTCTCAGGAGTTCCAGAGTGAGGGAGCAGTAATACCATATCAAACATGTTCATTTCTATATTTCACTGTCTTGTAATCCTATTGTAAATTCTCACAATTTATTTTATCAGTACATAAATTTTCAATAGTCTCTTCCTTATAATTCATCAAATACCAATCTTATTAGAATAAAATTTTAACATAGGACTAACTTTACCTCATCTTGACTGTGAGAAATTCGTTCTCATCTAGAAATTATTGGATATGTGGTAAAAGTGCTAATGCTGTGAGGAATAATATTCTTCAAGCTTAAGCTTCAAAGATTTCCTTGAGCAAAAATTTTATGCATTGGGTCATGTAGAGGATGCCTATAACTATCCCCTTTCCACATAGTCGTTTTTGTTTTCTGTTGACTTAGTCGGATTAACCAAGGCATTACAGTTCAAATAAGCAAAATAGTTCATTTCAGTTTGCTGGTTCAAATTGAACCATTTTCAACACATAGGCTGTTCAACTTTTCTTACACAGTGTACAGCTTACAATGGGATTCTTAGGCAGCAAATTAGGCATTTCCCATTAAATTTTAAAGTGCCATTGGGAGTTGGGGTGTACAAACTTCTCATACCAAATTGAGCTGCTTTCTTAGCAGACCTTGTTTGAAACAAAAATGCTTAGTGGGTATTTTGAAAATCTTCAAACCTGCTATTGTGCTTCTTTACAATTGCATGGTAACTGACTCTACAGACAAACCAGGAGCTATTGTACCCTAATCAGAAGCCAGTCATTGTGGGCATAGGATTGAGCTCAACAAAATGCGTTTAAACTGCATAAATTCCTTTAGCTTAGATTACCCTGCTGAACTTCCAAGTCATTGATTTGGGAAATAACTTCTTACATTTGAAATCTTTAAAACTCTTGTATCACTGCTAAACAATTTCTAGTAAGTTTTCTAGACATAATAATAGAGTGCTCATATGTTTTCTTCTGAGCATGAGAGGAACCAAATATTAGTAAATAAGTGTCTCTCTCTCGTAATTATCCTGCATTTTTCAAGCTTTTAAATAAATATCAAGGGATGCTTTGGGGGTTTTTTTAAATCTCAAAAACTTCTGTTTTATGTACTTGAATTCAAAGGTAACTATGTTAGAGTTAATTTGTGCATATTGTCAATATCTTCTTGATGCTTTTTGTACCTGGGAACATTTTGAAAATGTGCTACTTTATTAAACGAAGTAGGTAAAAGAATTGAGAAAGAAAAAAATAGAATAACTTTTTTTTAAATATCAAGTATTCCACCAAGTGTTGTGGAAATACAAGTGTGTTCATTTTGTCAGGAGCCTCATTTGGAGAAAACTGGTGTTGAGGAGGAATGTGGCCTATTTGTGAAAAAAAAATATATATAGTTAATTTCATATTTGGAAAAACCCATCTGTATGTATGTTATGATAATGATGACCCAGCTGAGCAAGTAATATGAAATGTCATAATGCTCTATTCCCCACATTACCCACAAAAGAAATTTTTTGTTTATAATTTATAATTATAAATATTTATTAACATGAATTATTTATTAACATGAATTTCTGATGCCAGATACTAGGCTAACCATTTAATAAATTTAACAATGAGAACTTCTTTTCATCATAAATCCTATGTGAGAATTCCTTTTGTATGATGAAGTTGAAGTGAAAAGAGACTTGCATAGCCCAGCTGATTCCAAATGCTTTATGTGTCTGCTAAAAATAGAGACATGAAAGATATGACAGCATTCATCTGTGATCTCTGGTGGGAATGCTGGGCATTATGGCCATCAGAAAGTGGTGAACAGAAGAGATCCTGTGAGTGTCAGCAATAGAAATGAGAGCTGGTAGGAGAAATGAAAGACATCTCTAACACAGAAAAGATGGATACATTTGATGACTATGGGTTATCAAATGTATCTCATGTTTGGGCCTTTCAAAGCACACATAAAAATATTGGAATTCTATTTTAATTACTTTTGCTTACTTTATTGTATTTCTTTTAATGTGACACACTGCCAGATTGGACCTGCATGATGTGTTCAGTCACACACATACCACTCAACTTTCAAAATAACCAGTTATTATCATCATTTTTGAAAGGTGGAAATGAAGACCCAGTTTGATTAATGGTAACTGTTAAATGGGTTTGGCCCATTGCAGTGTAAATCAAAGTGACATGTCACTTGAAGCGAAGGTATTGGCATGCCCAGTATATCTTGCCCGTACATTGTCCTGAGCTTCCAGTCGAATGATGCCAGGGAAATCTTGACTCACATGATGGCAGAACTGCAAAATAGAAGAAGCTTAATTCCCAATAATTTATGGAACTGCTTGGCACACACCAAAAGAAACAAAGTTCTTTTGTGTAAGCCACTGAAATTTAGAGCTGTTGTTATCTTGACCTTATCTACTTTATCCTAATTAATATGCTTCCAAAGCTACACAGATAATAATTGACAGGACTAGGAAAATCCTGGGTCTTAACTACTAGCCTGTTTCATGAATGGGCTATCTCTCCCAGTACAAAGGACTTTTTACTATAACATGTAGCAAGGAGGAGTTTGTTGGTATTTCCAACACCACAGATAAAAGTAGCTAATTCTCCAACTATAGCAGTCAGTAAAACCTAATTTAGGAACCAATTGTCTGACTTATGTTCTCTGTATCACAAGTGATAGTATTCATGTAGAGAAAGAGAACTCTCTTCTAAGTTTTAATAGTTTGTCTTGACCTCAAGTCTCAGGATAAAATTGGAAAAGTCAAAATCATAAGTTCTTCCATTAAAATCTCTTTTCTTTTTCTAAATTATATAACAAGCTAGAAGAACATAATAGACACTGTGCTACCCACTCAGGGTTTCAGACCAAAGCCCCAAAGCCTCTTTAGATTAGATGGTACAGAAATATCAGAATGGTTTAGTTGAAAGTTAACACTCCATTATTCAAAGCCCACCCATTCCACTGGAAGTTTTCATTTTGTATTCCCATCTGCAACTTGCTATTTATGTCATTTACTACCCACTGGCATCTCCAGTTCACTCAGTAAGAGGGGAAAAAGGATTAGAAATAAAATGAGACCTGTCCAGTTGCTACATACCTCTAGTATATAACAATTATTCCTAGCTTTGCAAGAGTAGACACTTCAACTATGTGAATTATGGAATTATTAAAAGGCACGCTTCATTAATATTCTCTGTATCTCAAACAGTCATCAATACTGGTTATGTTGCTAATCGCTAAACAAGATGAAATATGAAATGATACCTTTTTCTGAATGAGGGCACATGTTACTTCAATCTGCTTTGTGACTTAATCTATGTGTCATTATTAATGAAGCAAAAGATATTATGGCTGACTCAGAAAAAGGAGTGTCATAACATGCATGTCACTTCCTAGTTGATTACTCAGTTGTAGATAATGTTTCTGACAGACTGCTTTGTGTTTCTGACAGTCCAAAGTTGAGAGGACATTTGTAGACTCATAAAGACCTTATAAATTCTGATTTATGTACCAGGTAAACAATGAAAATCAATTCTTAACTTCCTCACCACATTCGCCCACTAAAGTTATAGTATAAGATTCATAGGTCCATACTGCAGGATTTATTAAGATTTTCTTCTTTCTTATTCATATTAGTCAGATTCTTTGTAGTTCATCGCTTGAAAGGAATTTAAGAGTATAGAAAGGTTACTAACTAAAGTTTAGATAATGTCTCACCACTACCAAAAAACAATCCAAATTTCCCAAAAAGAGCTTCACCATCCCATGAAAGACTGAGCCCAAAACCTGGTTACAATAGTACCACGTGTGAGAACTCTTTAGAGTTACTTAATAGGTGAGGAAATAATAAAAGAAAACAAAGAACTCCCTTCCAAACTAAAGCAATTGGTGGAAATTCTAATGGTGAGAAAATCAATGATTGAAGAATGTAAGAACTTTAGGAGAAAATAAGTTGAATGGCTGTGGACAGGTTTGAAGCTATGAAAGATCTTATAGAAATGTCTACATTCAAAAATGTAAGGACACCATTAGATGATATACTAGCACTTTTCAAATCTAAAGTTACTATTAACACGCCTCGTGTATTTGATTTCCATTTGCAATTCAAGGTCAACAGTACACTATTGAGATCTTCTCCCCATAGTTTCTTTTGCTTTCTTGCTGCAGATAGTACAGTACTAAGAAAATATTTTTCCTCAGTCTGATTCTCCACACCAATTTAAAAGTCCTCTCTCACTTTCCACTGGACACAAACAATAGAACAATTTAGGTGAGTTAGGAAGGGATGAAAGAGAAGAAGAAAAGTTTGTGAAGATACCTTTTATTTAATTACTTATTTTTTAATTTGCTCAACTAATGGGTACATTATGGTAACTCGATACTTGTATACAGTGTATATTAATCAAATCTGGGGAATAAGAATTTCTATATCTTCAACCATTAATCACTTTCATGTATTAGGAATTTCATACTTTTCTTTTCTAGTCTTTTTGAAATATATCATACAGTATGTATCCTACTTTACAAAAGCAGGTCTGGAAGCGATTACTTCACCTTGTGTTTATAAATTTCTTATTAACTTTCTGTTTGTCAATCTTCTTGCATACCCTTCCCTGTCTACAATTACCACTATTCCATTCCATTTCATTCTTTCACAAGTTTGATTTGTTAGTTTCCACAAGTGAGTGAAAATATATGGTATTTGTCTTTCTTTGTCTGGTGTGTTTTACATGATGTAATGATATCCAGTTCCACCTGTGTCGTTGAAAATGACATGAATTCATTCTTTTTGTAGCCAAATAATATTGCATTATGTAAATGTGAAACATTTTCCTTACTCATCCACTAAAGAGCTTGCTGGTTAATTCTGTAATGTTGGCTATTGTGAATAGTGCTACAATAAACATGGGAGTATACAAGTCTTGTTGGTATAAAAATTTCATATCCTTTGAGTATATACCATACCCAGTAGTAGAATTGCTGATCATATACTAATTCTATTCCTTAGATTTTGAGGAATCTCCATACTGTTTTCCATGATTGTTCTACTAATGTACATCCCACCAACAGTGTGCAAGAAAATTCTTTTCTCTGCATCCTCATCAACATTTATTTCTGGTCTTTTTTATGATAACCATTTTAACAGGAGCCAGATAATGTCTCAGTATGTTCCTGATTTTCATGACTCTGATAATTAGTAAAACTGAACATTTTCCCATGGATTTGCTAGACAGTTATATGTCTTCTTTTCAGAAGTGCCTATCTTTTTTTGCTTTTTAATTAATTTTATTGGGACACTTTATATGTACATAATGATCATATTAGTCATAAGAAATTTGCACCTGTACATAGTATATCTTTATTCTTTTTTCTGGAATCCTCCCTTCCTTTTCATAGCTTTTCCTCCATTATTAATTAAAGCTTTGTTTCCATTTTTTCCTTCTATTTTTTCTTTTCCCCTCCTTCTGTCCTCACCCACCCCCAATTTCTTTCCCATTTGAAGCATTTCTTCCTACTTCCCAATATCTATGATTCATTTTAGTCCTTATTTACCCTTTCAGAGTCTCATACCAGAGAGACAATGAGATATTTCAACATGTGGGTCTGATTTATTTCACTTACAAATGTGGTGTCAAGATGCAGCCATTCATCTAAAAATGTCTTGTTCATCCTTCTTTATGGCAGAATACACTCTATTGTATAAAATAAAACCCCATATCTTCTTTATGTATTCCTCAGTTGATGGGCATTTGGTCTGTTTCCAAGTTTTCACTATTACAAATTGTGCTCCATATATATATCACTGTGGTATGGTGCTTTTAATTCTTTTGGGAAGATACCTAGAAGGGGAATAACTGGATCGGAATCTCCACACTGATTTCTACAGTGGTTACACTATTTTGTACTCCCACCACGAGTGGGGAAGGGTTCCTTTTTCCCTACAGGCCTGCCAGGATTTGTTATTGGTTGATTACTTCATAATAGCTCTTCTGAAGGAATCTCAGTGTTATTTTAATCTGCAACTCTTGAATGAACAGTGGTGATGAACATTTTCACAAATATTTATGTGCTGTTTGTGCTTCATCCTCTGAGAAGTGTATACTCATTTCAGGTGCCCATTTTTGGATTAGGTCTTCAAATTTGGGGAATCTGATTTTTTTAGTTCTTTATGTATAATAGGGTTTGTCTGAGAAACAGCTGGTAAAAATTATTCCCACTCTGTAGGTTATTTTTTCACCCTGATGGTGCTTTCTTTTGCTGTGCAAAAGCTTTTTAATAAGATAAGATCCCCATTGTTGATGCTTTGTGGTATTTCCTCTACTATTAGGGCTTTGTTCATAAACTCTTTGCCTACAACTATGTACTTAAGAGTTCTGCCTATTCTCTCTTCCAGCATCTTTAGTGTTGCTGCTTGAATATCTAGGTCTTTGATCCATTTCAATTTTAGTTTAATGCATGGTGAGAGATATGAGTCTATGTTTAATCTTTAACATGTGAAAAGCCAGTTTTTCCAGCACCATTTACTATAGAGGTTATAATACTCCCAGTGAAAGTGTTTGATCTCTTCATCAAAAATAAGGTGGCTCAGTGTGTTTGGAGCTATTTCTGCATCTTACAGTCTGTTTCATTGATCCATGGGTCTGTTTTCTGCCAGTACTATGCTGTTTTAATCATGGTAGCTTTATAATATAATTTTAAGTCTGAGATTGTGATACCTTCTGCCTTGCCTTTATTTCCCAGAATATATTTTGCTATTCTAGATCTCTTACGGTACCAAATGAATTTTAGCACTGCTTTCTCTAATTCTGTGAGGGATACTATTAGCATTTTGATTGGGATGCATCAAATCTGTATAACAGTTTTGGAAGTATTACCATTTTCACTATATTGGTTTGTCCTATGCAAGAACAAGATATAATTTTCCATTTTCTGATATTGTCTTCAGTCTCCTTTTTCAGAGTACTGTAGTTTTCAACATAAAGGTCTTTTACTTCTTTCAAAGATTGATTCCTAAATATTTCATTTTTGATGCCATTCTGATAGGTGTGGTTTTGCTAATTTTTCTCTCAATTTGTTATTTGTGTATGGGAATGTTATTTCTTGTGTGTGTTGACTTTGTGTCTAGCTATGCTATTGAATTTGGTCATCAAATCTACAGATCTTTTGGTGACATTTTTGGGATCTTCTATGTAGAGTACCATGTCATCAGCAAATAATGATAATTTAACATCTTCCTACCCTTAATTCTTTTTTATTTTATTTTAAAAAGCAAAACAGAAAAAAAATAGAAATGATACAGAATTTCAAAAAAAATCAGAAATTAACATTAGTTAATATATTGCATAGTGTTGTCTTAGAACTAGTTGTTCAGGTTATAAGATCTAGGCACAAAAAATGATCTAACAATCCTTAATTCTTTTATTTCATTCTCTTGTTTAATTAGTCTGGCTAATGTTTTCAGAACTATAGTGAATAGGAGTGATGGTAGTGGACATTGTCTACATCCTGATTTTAGAGTAAAGACTTTCAGTTTTTGACCATTTAGCAGGATGCTGATCGTTGGTTTGTCATAGATGACATTTAGCAGGATGCTGATTATTGGTTTGTCAATCAGATTGAGATAAAGATGATCTATTCTAATTGTGAGAATTTTATCATGAATGGGCATTGGACTTTGTTAAATGCATTTTAAGCATTTATTGAGATGATCATGTGATTTTTGTCTTTGGCTCTGTTAATATGGTATATTATATTTATTGATTTGCATAGGTTGAATGATTCCTGCATCCAGGGAGAATTCTTCTTACTTATGTTGTATAATCTCAAAGATTTGCTTCATTCTGTTTGCCAGCATCTTACCAAAGACTGTTGTATCTATGTTCATTAGGGAGATTTGCCTCTTGTTCTCTTGTTTGTATTCCTCTTTGGTTTTGGTATTAAGGTAATGTTTGCTTCTAGGAATGAGTCTGGGAATATTGATTCTCTTTCAATTTCATTAAAGAGTTTGAGGAGTATTAGCATTAGGAAATCTCTAAATTTCTTGTAGAATTCAGCAGCAAATCCATCAGGATCTGTTAGGTTTTTAATTACATCTTCAATTTCATTGATTGATATTGGGTTGTTTAGAATTTTTGTATCTTCTCAATTTAGCTTTGGTAATTCATCTGTATCTAGGAATCTGTCCATTTTTTCTGTTTTGCAGCATTTTAGGGTACAAGTTCTTAAAGTAGGTATTGATGATCATCTGGATTTCTGCAGAATCTTTTACAATTTCACCCTTTCTATTCCTAATGGTATGGATTTGAGTCTTTTCTTTCCTTTTTTGGTAAGGTTGGCTAAGGGTTTGTCTATTTTATTTAATCTTTCAAAAAATCAACTCTTTGATTCATTGATTCCTTATATTGTTTTCTTAGTCTTAATTGCATTAATTTCTGTTCTGATCTTTATAATTTCTTCCCTCATATGAGCTTTGGGTTTAACTTGCTCTTTTGTTTCTAGCAGACTGAGATTCAACATTAGGTTGTTTAGTTGAGCTTGCTCTATTTTTCTGGCATGGAAATTCACCACTGTAAATTCCCCTCATAGGAGTGCTTCCATTGTGTCCCATAAGCTCTGGTATGTTGTATTGGCATTTTCATTTAATTCTAGAAACTGTCTAATTTCTTCTTTAATTTCCTCTGTGACTTGTTGGTTGCTCAGGAGGGTGTTATTTAATTTACATGTGTTTATGAAGGGTTTTTGGTGTCTTTTGCCCATTGATTTCCGATTTCAATCCACTTTGGTCTGATAATATACATGGAATAATTTCAATACCTTTGCATTTACATAAGCATGTTCTATGAGCTAGTAGTATGTGGTCTATTTTGAAGAACTTCCCATGTAGAAAAAAAATAGAACTTCCCATGTATAGCTGAGAAGAATGAATACTTTGATGTTTTGGGATGGAACACCCATAGATATCTACTAAGTCCCTTTGTTCAAAAGTTTGGTTCTGTTCTGATATTTATTTGTTGTATTTTTGCATAGTTGATCTGTGTGTTTGTGATGGTGGGCTATTGAGAATCCCCAATATAATTGCATTGGTGCTTATTTGATTTTTGTGTTGTTATTATTTTTTATATAGTTGGATATGCTGGTATTTGGTACACATGTATTTATGACTGGTATCACTTCCTTTCATATTGTTCCTTAACAAGGATGTAGTGATAATCTTTGTCTCTTTTGATCAGTCTTGGATTGACATCCACTTTGTCTGCAGTAGAATAACTATCCCTGCTTTTTTCTGGTTTTTTTTCCCCCCATGGAGTATGTTTTCCATCCTTTGCCTGTCAGTCTATGAATTTTTTTTTTACTTAAATGTGTTTCATGTATGAATTATATTGTTAGAGATTGTCTGTTGATCCATTCCGTGAATCTGTTTCTTTTGTCTCTTGAATTGAGACTATTTACAATGATGCTCATAACTGATATGTATTGTTTACTTTTGTCATATAATTTTCCTGATGTTGGCTCCCTTTCTTTCCCCACTGTTTAATTTCTTGCCTTGCCTAGTGGATTCACTCTCTTGGGGTTCATAAAATTGTAGTCTTTTTTATCTCTTTGTAGGATATCCTTCAGAACATTTTGGAGTGCTGATATGCTGGTAATCATTTTCTTTACATGCTCTTTGTCATGGAAGTATCTTATTTATCCATCCATTTTGGAAGATAATATTGTGGGGTACATCATTCTGTGTTAGAAGTTGCTTTCATTTAGTACATGAAATGCTTCATTTCAAATTCTCCTTGACTTAAAGGCCTATTTGAGAAGTCTTCTGTGGTTCGTATGAGCTTTCCTTCACAGGTGATTTGGTTTTTTCTTTTTTCCTCTAGCAGTTTTTAATACTCTGTTCTCATATTGAATTTCTGGAATCTTGACTACTATATGCTTTGGTGTAGTTTTTTTCTAATCATGGCTAATTGGAGTTCTATATGTCTCGCATCTGTGTGTTAAATTCTTACCCTATTTGGGGAGTTTTCTGCCATTATTTTGTGTACAGGTGTTTTTAAATTTGTGCTATCTCTTGCTTTTTCATTGAAAACAATCAATCTTAGGTTATTCATTTTTGCATCATTTAGCACTTGTTGGAATGATTTTTTGGGGCCCCTATGCTATTTTTAAGTAATCTTTCTTTTCATGATCACTATCCACAAGTTTGTCTTCTAGATTGAATATTCTGTCTTCTCAGTGGTTCACTCTCCTGTGTATACTTGCAATAGAATGTTTAATCTCCTGGATATCTCTTTAAATCTATTTCGTAGATTCTATTTCTTTCCTAAGTTAGCCATTCATGGTTTTTATCATTTTGCTAAGCTCCTCATTTTTTTTTAACTTGTATCTACTCTAGATTCACTAACCATGTCCTTCATTGTGGTCATCACCTCTTTATTTATCAGAAGGATTATTTCTGATTTTTTTAGAGCATCATTCATCTGCTTTGTTACTTCTACTGCTAACATTTCACAGAGTTCAGGTGGTTGACTTTTAATTTGTTCCACCTTACTGACCCCTGGGTTTGCCTTGAGTGAACTGGAAGTCTGAGGTTGCATCTTGCTTCCATGTCTTCTCATTTTCTATATCTTAAAAATTTATTTTCTGCATTCACAGTTGTAAAATGCCTATGGTAAATAGCTTTATTACTAGTATTGAGAACTCCTTAGGAAATGATTGCTTTTCAGAGATGTCTTTAACGTGTAGCTGGCTTTTGGCTTTTGAGTCTGTTGCACAATGCCACTTCTTCAATTTCTTTGGTACTGGACTATAGTATTGAACTGTTTCTTTGGTACTGGACTATAGTACTATTTATGACCCATAGATAAGCTAAGTCTTAGCATACAAGGAAGAATAACTGATTAGAACAGTCATGTCACCTTGGCTAAAGTAATACAATCTATAATAACAATTGTATCAAGCACAGCCTAGAAAATGACAAACCATGGCAATTATTAATTTGCTACCTTTGATTATATTAACAAGATTTATAGTAATACAGCAAATCTAAAACAAACCAGGGAGCTATGTACAGTAAGTATCCCCTCAATTCAGTGATTTTGTCCTCTGAGGAGAATATTTAAAAGGGATAGAGGGAAAAATAGAGAAATAAGGAGAAGGAAAAGAGATTAGAAGCAAGGTTGAAGGACAAAGAAAGATTGATGAAAGCTTTTGGAGACTGCTGCAGAAGACAGGAGGTAAACAAGGAAGAAACAAAAACAAAAACTAAATAAATCAAAAACCTAAAAATAACATTTACACTCATGAACAAAGAAAAATATGTAATCAAAAGAAAAAAGTGTGAGATTTCAGATTTGTGTTCAGATTTCAGATTTAGGTCTTTGGTTCAGTTTGACTTAGTTTTTTTGTACAGTGAGTTTCATTCTTCTACAGATGTATATCCAATTTTTCCAGCAACCTTTGTTAAAGACATTCTATTTTCTCCACTGCATGTTCTTGATGCCTTTGTCAAAAAACAGTTGGCTGTATAAAAATGAATTAATTACTGGGTTTTGTAATCAGGTCTATTTTTCTATGTGTCTGTTTTTGTGTTACTACCATTCTGTTTAAGTACTTTTATAGTATGTTTTGATGTCAGGTATTATAATACCTCTAGTCTTGTATGTCTAACCCCCCACTAGAATTGCTTTGTCTGTTCTGGGTCTTTTATGGTTTTGTATGAATGTTAGGATTTCTTTTTTATGTCTGTAAAGAAAGTCATTGATAATGAGATGAGAATTGAGTCTGTAGATAACTTTGGACCATATATAATTTTAATAATGTTGATTTTTATGATGTAAAAACATAGGATATCTTTCTATTTCTTGGTGTCCTCTATAATTTCTTTCATCAGTATTTTTAAAGAAAGTCATTGGTATTGTGATGGAAATTGAATTGAGCCTGAAAATCACTTTGAATGGTATATCATTTTAACAATATTGATTTTTATGATCTATGAACACGGGATAGCTCTCCATTTTTTTTTCTTTTTTTGTATTCTGTGTAATTTTTTCATCAGTGTTTTATAGTTTTCATTATAAAGATCTTTCACTTCCTCGGTTAAATTTATTCCTAAAATTTTATTTTGTTAGCTACTGTAGTAGAATTTCTTTCTTAGTTTCTTTTTCAGCAAACACATCATTGGTGCATTCTAATATTTATCGTATTTATTTATAAGTTCTAACAGTTTTTTATAGAATATTTAGGCTTTGCTATGCATAAAATCATGTCACTCACAAATATGGATAACTTAACGTCATTCTTTTCATTTTGGTTGCCCTTTTTTTTCTCCTGTTCATACTAAGATTCCCAGTAACATATTAAATAAGAGTGGCAAAAGTAGAGATTATTGTGTTGCATCTTATCTTAAGACATTGCTTTCAGTTTTTCCCCCTTCAGCATGATAGTGACTGTGAGTTCTTCATATATAGTCTTTATTATTTGGAGAAATGTTTCTTCTGTAGTGAATTTATTGGAGTTTTTATTTTGAGGAATATTTAATCTTACTGAATGTTTTTTCTCCATCTGCTGAAATGATCATATAGTTTTTGTCCTTCACATTATTGATAAATTGCATCATATTTATTTGCATATGTCAAAACATCATTGCATCCCTAGAATTAATCACACTTGATTATATTATTGTTGATATACTACTGAATTCGATTTGAGTATTTTTAAATCTTCATTCACCAGCAATATGGGATTGTAGTTTCCTTTTGGTTTCTTTGGTTTTGGTAATAGGGTAAAGCTGGCCTAATACAAAAAGTTTGGCAGAGTTCCCTTCATTTAAACTTTATTGCAATAATTAAAGGAGAATTTGGGTTAGATCTTCCTTAGACATTTTATAAAATTCAACTCTAGGGCTCTCGAGTCCTGGATATTTTTAAGATAGGAGGTTTTTAATAATTATTTCGATCTCATTACTTAGTCTTTCTATTCTAATAGAAAATTGAATTTTCTATTTCTTCTTGACTCAATTTTGGTAGGCTGTATATGTTCAGGAATTTATTAATTTCTTCTAGATTTTCCTTTTTTTGGTATATAATTATTCATACTCTTTCTGCTGATCTTTTGTATTTCTGTGGTTTCAGTTGTAATGTCTCATTTTATCTCTGATTTTACTTATTTGGGTTTTCTTTTTTTTTTTTTTTTGTGGTTAGCTGACTTAATCACTTCTCATATTGCTGGGACAAAATACCAGTCACGCACACCTCAGGGACTAGACGTTTATTTTGGGTCATGGTTACAGTCACAACTGGCTGGCTCCACTGCAGGACCATATGGCAGAGGACAGTGTGGGAAAAGCTGCCCACATCTGCTCCAGTCATGGCAGTAGGGAGGGCAGAGAGCAAAGGGAGGAGCAAGATAGGGAGCTAAATATTTCCAGGCCACAGCCCCAGTCATCCTCCTTCTCAGCCATATGACCCTGCCTCCTAACAGCAAGTCCACTAATAAGTCTTCATAATCCATTCACTTTCAAAACTCTGCCTATGAGCACATGAGGTTCTTGGGTACATAAACCATAATATTAGTCTGGCTAAGGAGTTTTTGTTTTGTTTATCCTTTCAAAAAAACAACCCAACTCTATGTTTCATTGATCTTTCGTATTTCTAGATTAGATTTTATTTATTTACATTTTGATTTTCATTATTTCTTCCACTAACTTTGTGATTGGTTTGTTCTTGCTTTTATAAGTTTTTGAGGTGCATTGTTAGGATATCTATTTGATGTATGCATCATTGCAATAAATATGTTTTTTCGTATACTTTTACTGTGTCCCTCAGGATTTGATATGCTATGTTGTCATTTTCATTAATTTATAGAGTTTTTTTATTCTACTTTTAATTTCTTTCATTGTCCATTGATCAGTTAGGAGCATGTTATTAAATTTCTACTTATTGAAATAAATCAAACCCAGATGTGTAAACACCGTATTGTCTCCCTAGTGTAAGAAACTGAAAGACTCAATAAGATACAAAATCCCCAATAAATATGATGAAAGGGTAAGAAACTGCTAAAGGAAAAAGCAACTCAGGGAAAAGGAGAAAAGAAGGAAGGGGAAAAAAAGATATAAATTTGTATATATATATATACACTTAAGATAGCTAAGATGACTGTACTACTAATTTTATTAGTTCTTAGAACAAAACAGTTAACATTCATAAGACTGGACAAATTCTGTATGCCTATATCTGGTAAACTGAGCAACTCTTAAAGACAACTATACAAAATAACAACCTTTGGTATCTTCCCATCACCTTGTTTAGAAAGCCTATATTGCTATTGTTTTGGGCTATTATTGTTATTTATCTATCTTTCTTGTTTCTTGTTTTTCTTATACTTTGTTCTGATATTCCCTCTAGCACAGAAAGGATAGATGTACATGTGTATGCTTATGTATGCCCAGAGCTACTCCTAAAGAGTTTACAAGAACAGGTTTTATTAAGTATCAAGATATGAACAGCTACTTTGAAGAAAATGAGACATTATGGTAGCCATAGCTGATTTCGTATCTTCATGTTCTGAAGTCCAATAATGCTTTTAATCTTTGATTTAATTGGTTTAAGTCTGTTTTCTACTATTTGATTGCACTATGTAAGAAGGTATGAACAGCTTTTTTGAAGAAAACAAAGGACATTAAGGTAGTCATTGTTGATTTCTTATTGTCTGGTTTGAAGACCTGTAACGCTTTCACTCTTTTGTTTTGATTGGTTTTATACTATTCTGTTTTGTTTGAATTTATTGTGTGTGAAGGTATGAACAACCATTTCAAAGAAAACAAGAGACACTATGGTAGCCATTGTCGAATTCCTGTTGTTTTGTTTTGAAGTCCAGTATTGCTTGCATTGTTCTGCTCTGATCTGCTTTTGTAGGAAAAATAATTTTTCTTTAGGTGGAATGTGAGATGTCAATTGGGGAAGTGCTTTGGGCTTGGCTGTGAGGGAGTGAAAAATAAAAAGTCTGTGATTTCCTCATGCTTGTTGATGTCAACAGCATACATGAGTATCTCAGTAGTATAGACCACAACAGTTCATGAAGGTAGTTGTGTGATTTTGCAGTGGGCATGGGCTTGAAGATCCACGGGGTTGGGCCTGAAAGGCACTGAGGCTTGTGACGGCACTTGCTGCAGTATTTTTCATGTGAGGTGTGGGGGAATGCAGTCTCCCAGTTCCTTGGGGCAAATGTAAGTAATGCCAATAGTTTTGGCAGCAACAGCAATGACTCTTGAGTCACAAGATGTGAAGGAGATGTTTTCTCTGGGCAATAAGATGAGTGTGGAAGATACTTGAGTCTGTGCCACCAACAGTCACAATTCTAGATTCACAGACTTTTTTCTAGGTCCTGCCTGATGAGCACAGGGTGTGATATCATCTGTGGCACCAGTGAAAGTAGACTTGTGGTTCCTCTCCTAGGTCCCATGGGGTGCCTAGTTGGTACTGAGGCTTGTAGAACTGTTAGTTGCTTTCTGGGAGCTATAAGATTCAAATGATAGCTTTTCCAGGTACCAGGAAAAAAGTACCAATATTGCCACAGCTTTTGGCACCAGTATCTGTGGTCTAAAATCCCTGGGCTATGAAGGAGCTATTCCCTAGCTCATATGGGACCTGTACAGGTAACATTTGGGGTAGGAGTGCTGGTATCTGCACTCCTTTCAGGGAGAGGACATGGGTGACTGCACGTGGAGCATGAGTGTTGCGGAGGTTTATGGGTTTGGTATCTGCTGTCCTGGAGGCTTCAGAGCATTGTGAGAGTACCCCATCTCCTGTCAGGGAACATTTTAGTGGAGAAGAGTCTTAGGACATTGAGCTGAAGAACACAGATGTGCCCTTCCCTAGGTCCTCAAGTGATGAGTGATGCCATGGTTCTTTGCATCAGTAGCTTCAGTCCCAAAGCTGTGGGATGGTTAGGAAACCTTTCCTGGATGCCACCAGTCAAGTGCAGTGTGAGGTGATGGGGATGGCAGGGGTTGTGGCTATTCATTACTGCATTCCTAGAGCTTCAGAGCTCAGGCAGGGCTTTTCTCAGCAATCAATTTCACCATAGGTGAAACAGAGAATTTACAGCAATAGCTATCACCACAAGGTTGTGAGGCAGGAAGAGCATCTCTCCTAGGTCGTGCTGGTACAGCATTGGTGTAGGGGGTTCTTGGAGACTGTGTTCCTGGAGCTGTGGGACTCATGAAGGTACTCTCCTACCTCACAGTGCACAGGCAAGAGTAAAACTGGGACCTTGCAGCAGTATCCACCATTTTGAAGCTGTGAGGTAGAGAGAGACATTCCCTAGATCACTGTGAAAGAGCACCAGATACTGTTGTAGCCAGAAACCAGTAGACTGGATTGGAACTTTTCCAGTCCAGATGCACAGGCACAGGTGAATCCAAGATTTACTGTGGTGGCTACAGTCCCAAAATTGTGTTTTGAGGAGGAAGACCCTCCCCAGTTCTCATGATTTGAGTCAGCGCAGGTGGGACTCAAGCTGTAGGACACTAAGAGGAGGGGATCCCTGTCTTTTACCCAGTAAGACTTTCACTAGCCCAAGGCCTCTTCAGGGGCCAAGCACTCTCTTGCCACCCTTTTGGTCAAGATGGCATCTAGCAGTAGCTCTGGTGGAGATGTCATGTCTAGGGTTTGGAGGATGTCCAGAGTGAATGCATTGTTTGGATCAGAGGAGTCATTTTTAGACCAAATCCCTGCATTGGGTTTAAAACTTGTAAGTAACTATAAGCTTCTCCTACAGTTCAGGTTGCAAGCCTGATACTATTGGGGTTATTTGCACTTTCTCACTTACCTTATCCCCTCATCAACATCCGTTCCCTAGGTCCTGGACCAGGAAGCCTGGCTGAAGTTGTAAAATGCTCTGTGCTTTTCTCCAGGTTACCTTTCCTATTCTCTGTGCTGTTTAGGGTTCCTGTCAGTTCTTTGTTGATTCCCAGAGTTCTTCCTCTTTCATTCTCTTTAAAATATACTTTCTCCTTTGCTGCCATGGCTCTTCTCTTCTCTGTCATACAGTCAGAGTGTCTTACAGCTTTAGGACCAGTGATTGCCAGGGCCACTGAATCCCACTTGTGCTCACTCAAGTCATGGGAATTGAGAAAGATCTTTCTCCTCAGAATGCAATTTTGGTACTGTGCTCACAATGTAAAAGGGTACTCCTCTGCAACCATCTTGACTTGACTCTTGTGTGAAACCATTTTAAACCAACTTTCTATGGCTGAGGGTGTATTTGTTTCTCAACCTACAAGGTCATAAAACCTCACTGCACTTTGTGATAACCTTGTGCCTCGATGTCTTTTTGTGCACACCTTTCTTCTCCCTCTCTGAAATACAAAATTCTAAGTTCTGGATGGGCTGACCCTTCTTTAACTCTCTTTATCTCTCTCAAGACTATTGCAATGACTACCATTCCTTACATCTCATTACTTCCTTTTGATTTTTTTCAACTTCCATAAATCAAAGTTTTTAAAAACAACCCCATTAGAGATGACTAGAAATTCTTCCTTTTCTCTCAAATGTATAAAATTGGGTTAGACTGCCTTCCTCAAAACTTCCAAAATTTTTCAATTCTCTTGAAAAATAAAATGGTGTTAATGAATATTCACCATTCATAGGCTATACCTATAGATCATTTTTTCACATTTCCCCTGGAAAGAGAATGTCTATAATGCATCAGATTATCAGAAAGATTTATGACTCTGAAAAATTTAAAGCAGTGTTTGAGTAACCTGGTGTTCATAGGTTTTAGGGGATTTGCTTTACTGCAATTATCAAATCCCATGTCAGATTAAATTCTACAAAAAATAAAACATTTCACCTTTGTCTTAGGTACTTTTGTCATTGCTAAAACTAAATACCCAACACCCACAAGTTGAAGAGGGAAAAATTCATTTGAGGTCACAGTCTGTAGAGGTTTCAGACCATAATCACCTGGCTTCAGGGCAGGATGGCATGGCAGAGGGCATCACAGAAGAGAAACAGTTTATGGGAAGCAGCAAGCAATATATAGCAGCAGAACTGCCTTCTCTGTCTCCATTTAAGTTATTCCATCGAGGTTATAAACCTATTAATTGCTGCTACTCACCAGGGTGGAGCTTTCATTATCCACATCCCCAACTATGCTAAACACAAGTTACCACACAACCTTAGTCCCAGTATCTCAGGCCCTCGATCCAGACACCGTCTCAGAAAAGCCCCATGTGTGAACACATGAAACTTTAGGGGTCATCTAGATACACTTCATGACAAACCTTCAGCCCAAGTAACATCATTACTTATGAAAGGAAATACCTGAGAAAACATGTGGTTTTGTGTGAGGAGAATTTGAAGTGAAGATGCAAGGCTTCTGGTAGTGGTTGAAGTGATCAAGTCATCTCAACACTCCAAAGTTCCTACTTCTCAAAAGTTAGGGAGCCAAACTAACTTTCTATGCTTTCAAATCTGACCTTAAAAACCTTCTAAAAGTGGATGAACCCACCCACCACCAAGTGAAAGAGAATCACTCACTGGAGTTAACAAGCTGGAATCTCATTTTTTAAAGAAAGCTTCACACAACATTCTTTAATCTGCTAAATATGTAAAACATTGTGGCAGATACTTTCTGATCACATTTAGATTTAAAACCCTGAATTTCTATTTAACTAACATTCCCTGCATTTCATAGAATCTGGATCAGCAGGAAGTGTTAGTTATCAGAATGAATATATTATGGTACTTTCTTTAAGCATATCTGATTAATACTGCATAAAAATAAAATTATTTGCTTATAGTCTATATTTTGTAAAATTACTAATCATATATATACATATATATGTATACACACATAAATATAAAGTTTACTTGATTCTACTTGACTTTCAACCATCAGTGATTTTGGAAAAAGATGATACTTCACATCCCGAGCTATGCTAAACACAAAAGCCCTTAGTCCCAGTTATCACACAACCTTAGTCCCAGTATCTCAAGCCTCAGGTTACCTGAGGTAATCAAAGGTAAAAATTAAAAACCAAGAGGAATAAAAATATATTGCATGGAAGCAATTTTAAAATACATTATTACATTCTGTCCTCAAGACAGTCAATCTGGATTCATTTTCCTGCCCCTAGTCCATTACTACCTTGCAGCCTTGAGCAAAAACACTTAACTAAGTCTTAAAGTTTATTTCCTCTTCAGCAAAATGGAGATTAAAAATAACTTCTAGAACTGCAAGCAGGATTAATGACCGTAATACCTGGGAAACATTTATTGGGGTGCTTGTCACATTACAATTAATTGATAGGTGATAGGATTATATTGACTGTGATTTAGTTACATGATCTTGCTCTTCAAAGTTTGCCCTGCAGCCAGCAGCATCAGTGTGGCCTGAGAAGTCACAAGAAATTCACAGTCTCAGGTTCATTGCACACCTCCCACATCATAACCTGCACTTTAACAAGATCACTAAGTTATTCATGTGCACATACCCGTTTGAAAAGCACTGATGTGGAAAACAACATGGAACTCAGCAGCTTGACAGAATTTATAGTAGTAGTAAGCCAGGAAACTGGGAGCACTGCCAGATCAGAAGGTGATGTGCCCACTATCTCTCTCTCATCATTCTAAGGACATCTCTGATTGGGAGGTCTTCAGGCTTTCTGAATTTCACTGCAATGTTCTGTCTCTAACCAAAGCTATCCTTGAAAGACTTTTTTTAAGCACGCTGTCATGTTTAACACTTAGTAAAAAGAGCATCATAATTTCGAGTTTTTTCCACATTTTTAATTATTCAGCTGTTTTGTCACTGTTTGAGGAATCATTACAAAACTTATGTCTACATTGTTTCTGATTAATGCATATTTAGGCAACTAAACAGATGTGGAATGGGTTGACTGCTTTGATAAAATTAAACATTGATGAAACATATATTTGCACAGAAATAATGACTCATATTTGTATAAATAATAACATCTATTTCCAAATTATCTAGGAAAAAAACTGAAGAGAGGTTGACAGAATTATGTATGTATGGCTTACTAGGCACATCATTTTTAAGTGCATCTTTTACATTCGAATAAAATTCTGTTAACTTATAGCATCTAATACTACATTAAAATGAAA